>JACXGJ010003589.1:0-52466 GCA_016801105.1 Esox niger
CCCCCCCCCCCCCCCCCCCCCCAAGGCTGGATGCCCTGATGAATCCTGTCCTGCTCTGTAAATCAGCGTTTCACATCTACGAAGGGACAGCTCTTCCGTCTCTAAATTGACTAAGTAGGTTAAGATGGACTGCGGCTCCAGGCTCCCGCCCTGCCACAATGAACACACCCACAATGAAAGGCCTGGTGGTAAAACCTGACTGACCCTCAGCCTCTGTACCCAATGGTGCTTCGGTAGCGGGGGGCCGCGCTCGCGCCAGACAGTACAAACGCTGTCCATACCAATGAGTTACGGGCGGACCGTTGGGAGGGCTGGGCTGGGCCGATCTGTGTAGGCAAAGTAGGGGTTCTGCCCATCTGGGGGGGGGATCAGGCTTCAGGCCAGATTAAAATTTAATGCTGTTTTTTTTGTCATGGGGGCTAACGGGATGCGATTTTCTTCAGATCCCCCCATTTTTTTGAACTGGTGACATGGTTGAAATTATTTAGCAGCTTCGTGAATGATAGATGGAGATGTGTTGTAGTGTTTCTTTGTTGAAATTAACAAGCTTTTTCACTGTAGCCCAGCGTCCAGTCATGCATAGGCAATCCCCGTGGACAGAACACAGTCCGTGAAATTGTAATTATTAGCTCCATCAATGCTCTGTTGGTCCGTTGATGAAGTGAATCACACACACACACACACACACACACACACACACACACACACACACACACACGCTTGTATCAAATACTCACAAGTCGGCGGCACGCACACACAAAACACACACTTCGTCTCTCACTTTTATTTCTCTATCACTTCCTGTCTCTCACGCGTATTCTGTGCCACAACGAGCCGGCGTTAGAATCCCATATGTTCATGACACGTCCCTAAACTGATTTGTGCTGTGTAACATGGATGGATTCTCTGTGTACCTGGAGAATACCTGTCTGCTCCAACATGCTGCGGTTTCTCTGCGCCGTCTGTTCCTCTCAGCTGTTCCTCACTCCGAGCCTCCTCTCGTTCTCCTCCCCCTTTCCACCTTCACCACTGCTTCTCCCCTGCCTCTACACCTTCCAACAACACCTCAGTAATCCCTGTCTTGTCGCGTTGTTCATCCATGTCTCCTCTTCTCACCTCAACACCTCTGCCCCATTACTCCTTCCCTACCCCCCCCCCCCACCTGCTGCCTCCCTCTTTTCTCCTCCCCTCTTTCCCTCCCTGTTTCTCCTCCCCTACCTACTTCTCCTCTGTGCCTATCCCCATCAGTGAGGCTGCTTCCAGTATTATTCAGGACAGACCCTGAGTGTTTGCTGTCTGCTTTATAGATAAGCACACACACTTAATGTACTGTACATAAACGCTTGCGTGCACACACACACATTCACAGACACACACAGTCACAGACACACACAGTCATGGACACACACGTACACAGACACGGATGGGCCGACTTGCACAGACACACAAAGGCAGTCCTCCTGCCGATTTGAAAACATGATGTCACTGTCTCTGAGCCATGCAAACACAATGATGGCATTCTGTCAGGCTGACACACGATTGGAGAAAACAGGCCATATTTACTCTATCCCAGAGAATCTCAGAAAACAAGAAAATGTTGTATTTCATATTAAATGCTGGAACATTTCCCAATAAATCAGAATATTTAACAGTTTCTTACCTTGACCTTTCAACGCACAGAATGAATGTACCTGGTATAACAAACATTTTGTGATTTTTTATTGTTGTTGAAAACTCTTAATTTCCATTTAATTATGATGATGTTCTTGAGATAAACAGCTTTTGTCTCAGCAGTGAGTAACAGTGCACGTGGTTTAGGGTGATTCTGATTGGCTCGGTGTGTTGACAGGCAGCCGGTTGGTGTATTAAGTGATTCTGATTGGCTCGGTGTGTTGACAGGCAGCTGGTTGGTGTATTAAGTGACTCTGGCGGGGCTGTGTGTGTTGACAGGCGGTGACGTGTGCATAACGGGTCACGACACTGGGCCCGTGTTTGAGGAGCAGCCCGGCAGTGTGATCTACCCTGAGGGACTCAGTGACGGCAAAGTCACTCTCAACTGCCAGGCTAGAGCCAGTCCCGCCGCGACGTACAGGTAAGAACAAACACACACACAAAGCAGATACACAGAGCAAAAGAGAGTCAGGAAAAGAGATGGACAGAGAGAGACTAAATGAGAAGGAAGGAGTGAAAGAAAGGACAGAGGAGGAGCAAATTCAGTAGACAGATAGGACTATTAAATATCATACGTCTGTCAGAATGAAATATATTCAGTATGGAGAAATGCTGCGACATAAAGCGGTATGTGCAGACTGACGATAAATTGTGTATTCTGTAAAAAGTGTTTACACACACAGTAACACGCACACACACAGACGCACGCGTGTGCGAGCACGTGTACGTTATGAACACTGGGAATGAATACCAAATTCTCCATTATAAGCTGTACAGGACAACCTTCGGTCAGGTTGTCCGGAAAATGAGAATTGGTTTTTAAGTGACCTGGTTAAATAATGGTTATTATACATTATTTTTGTACAGGTACCAATAAAAACAGTTCTGAAGGAATACGTTTCCAGGGGAAACAAGTCAGAATGTGGCTGAGTACGGGCGGCAGTGCGAGGAAACGGCCCACTTAGTGGATATTTTTCCCCTCTCTGTCATTAGGTGGCGCGTGAATGGGACGAATGTTCTGGTCGGGGACCCGCGGTACACGCTGGTAGCCGGTAACTTGGTGATCAGCGGTCCCCAGTCGGGTCGTGACGGAGGCTCCTACCAGTGTTTGGCCAGCAACCGCTGTGGTACCATACTCAGCCGGGCCGCTAACCTGAAGTTTGGCTGTGAGCACATGGATCGCCTTTGACCCTGTCTGTGTGGACGGGGACAGTGCATGTTCATCTGTGTTTACTGGATTGCAGCCGTTATTTATCAGACTTCAATTTGTGTGGATCTCACGTCTTTCCATTAACTGGTTTACACAGTGAAACCCACAGAAATTGCTCTGTGAAAAGTAAACATTTTTCTTGACAATGTGATTTTATTTATTTTTCCTATTGTGTTTAGTTTGTAATGTATATCCGATTTTTTCCCCAGACCTGCATGACTTCCCTGGGGAAGGCCGAAGCCCACAGACGGCGTTTGAGGGAGCAGGTGCCTTCCTGGCATGTCAGCCCCCTTCCCACTACCCAGGTACGTGCACAAACTACACATTTCCCTCAAAATGTTATTCAAATATAAAATGTAATTTTCCCTACTGGAACTCCTACCTCTAATTATACCTCTAACCCCTACCTTAACTTCAACCCTAAACATAACTTGCAAACACACTCACACACAAACAGCTTTTTCTAAGTCTTACTCTCTTCCTCTGGTCTTTTGTACTGTCCTCTTCCTCTCGTGTTTTGTCTCCTATCGTTAGCTCTGTCCTACCGTTGGTTCATCAATGAGTTTCCCAACTTTGTGAAGTCCGACGGGGGTCGGTGGTTCATTTCCCAGGTAACAGGTAACCTTTACCTGGCCAAGGCAGAGCCTGATGATACCGGAAACTACTTCTGCTTCACCACTATCAACATGGACATCAGCACCAAGAGCACCTTCAGCAAACCTAGCCAACTAACTGTTCAACCAGATGGTACTGCAGTGTGTGTGTGTTTCTGTGTGTTAGTGTGTGTTTCTGTGTGTTAGTGTGTGTTTCTGCGTGTTAGTGTGTGTTTCTACATGTTAGTGTGTGTTTCTGCGTGTTTTTGCGTTTTAGTGCGTGTTTCTGCGTGTTAGTACGTGTTTCTGCGTGTAAGTGCGTGTTTGTCCTATGACACGTATATTATTACACGGCTTCTTGCTATCATCAAAGTTTTTGATACATTCAATTGACATTTTGGTGTCAACTAGAAATAATAAAATGCTGTATTTCCTCTGTAAGAGTGAATATTTATGAGGTATAGGCTACAATTAGCTCAACATCTGCTATGTCCTCTGTTCACCACAGCCAACCCCAGGAGGTCAGCTCCTGCTATCAAAGTCCGTTTCCAAACAGAGACATATGCCCTGGCAGGACAGAACACCAACCTGGAATGCTTTGCCTATGGAAAGTAAGTCCCTGATGTGTTTCCATCTTACCTGTTACACTGCGGGCACTCTCACCTCCCCTCACTCCTCCCCCCTCCATCCCTGTCTGCTCCACTCCCCTGCCTCCTCCCCACCTCTATCGCTCTCTCCTCCACTGCCTCCTCCTCCTCCTCCCCACCTTCATCACTCTCTCCTCCGCTACTCCGGCCCGTTCACCCCCATCCTCATCATCCTCACCCTAATCTCCGTTGACTGTTTGATTCTTCCCCAAGTCCCGTCCCGAAGCTGCGTTGGAGGAAGGTGGAGGGTCTGTTGCCGTCTAAGGCCGGGGCCAGTGCCGAGGGCCCCATCCTGACTCTGCCTGAGATTACCTTCGATGACGAGGGCATTTACGAGTGTGAAGCATACAACTCTGAGGGCCGCGATACACACCAGGGACGCATCACTGTGCAAGGTACAACACACACATAACACACTCATCCCAGACACACTCAAAACAACTTAGTTTACGATCATCATAACCCTGTTTAATGTCCCGCAGCACAAAGCAGAAGCCGTTGGCTGTGAATGTGAGTGAACGGCCGTGTTGAGCAGTACCTTTCCCTGTGTGTCTCCTCTCAGCCCAGCCAGAGTGGCTGCAGGTAATGAGTGACTCTGAGGTGGAGATCAGCTCCGAGTTGCACTGGACCTGTGTAGCTGCAGGCAAACCAAGACCCTCCATCCGCTGGCTACGCAATGGACAGGCCCTTAGCACACAGGTACACACCCACACACACATTACACACACATTACACACACACACACACAGACACATTCCCCCTTGCATGTTTGTATCCGTATTCATTCATTCCTCCTTCCCTCTCTCAGGACAGAGTTGAGGTCAATGGCGGTCGCCTGAAAATCGTCAACTTGGCACTAGAGGATTCTGGGATGTATCAGTGTGTGGCTGAGAACAAACACGGGACCATCTACTCCAATGCTGAGCTGCGGGTGCAAGGTGAGAGGTCAAGGGTCAAGGGTTAAAACCGTAGGACTGTTATCAAACACCCCAGTTCTAACATCTATATCCTCCAGTCGTTCACCCTCTGGCCCCGTCCTCCCTATGTTGTCCCCATCCTCCCCTCTGTCCTGCCTCCGTCCTCCCCGTCCTCCCCCGTCCTTCCCCCGTCCTTCCTCTGTCTTCCCCCATCCAATCCCTGACCTCTTGTTCTGTTGGGTGTTCCAGTCCAGGCCCCAGACTTCCGCTCCAACCCGGTGAGGAGGCTGATACCAGCAGCCCGAGGGGGGCAGGTTATGATGGAATGTCGGCCGCGAGCCGCCCCCAAACCTACCCTTTTCTGGAGCCGCGGCACTGAGCTCCTCACCAACAGCACCAGGTACCCAGAAAAAACGTGATGGGCTCCATACATCAGGTACCCAGAAGCATGTTAGGCTCCATACATCAAGTACCCAGAAACACTTTAGGCTTCATACACCAGGTACCCAGAAACACGTTAGGCTCCATACATCAAGTAACCAGAAACACGTTAGGCTCCATACATCAAGTAACCAGAAACACGTTAGGCTCCATACATCAAGTAACCAGAAAAACGTTAGGCTTCATACACCAGGTACCTAAAAAGACACACATGCTGGACTCCATAACATCGGAATTACGGTGCCTTTGGAAAGATTTCAAAAACAAGTTTTATTTACACCCTGTATTAAGTACTATATAGAAACCCTTTGGCAGGGATTAAGGTTTTGGGTCTTCTCTGGTAGGCCTCTTTGCACAATTGGATTTGGGCAGCTTCCACCCTTCTTCTATGCAGATCATATCAAGCTCAGTCAGATAGGATGGGGAGTTGGTAAACTTCCATTGTAGGTCCCTCCAATGATTTTCACTTGGGTTGTTGTACAGGCTTTGCTAGGCCACCTGAGAACGTACACGTCCTGAAGCCATTCCCGCATTGTCTTGGCTGTGTGTTATCGGATCGATAATGGGCTGAAAAATGAATCTTCATCTCAGTCTGAGCTATTTTGGGCAATGGATCAGATTTTCTTCCAGAACATACCTTTTTGTTGCTCTGTTCATCCTTCCCTTAATCCTGACCTTTCTTCCAGCCCCTGTTGCTAAGAAGCATCCACACAGCATGACACTCCCACCACCATGATTCACTGTAGGGGTGGGATTAGTCAGGCACCAGACACAGCGCTTGGCATTAAGGACTAATAGTTTGACTTTGGGCTCATCGGAGAGAGAATCCTTTTCTTTATGCTCTCAGAATCCTTTAAGTGCCCTTTCACAAACTCCAGGAGGCATGTCACATGCCCTTTACTCTGCAGCAGCTTTTGTCTAGCCAGTCATTCATAATGGTCTGACTGTTGAAGTGCTACAGAGATGTGGTCATTCTGTTACGTTCTGCCATATATGCAGAAACTCTGAAGCTCTCTTGAAGTGTCCATTGGGTTCCTGGTCCCGTCCCTGACCAAATCTATTCTTGGCCGTTTGCTTACGTGTGGCTGATCAGCCAGCTCCAGGAAGAGGGTCATGGCAAAGAGTCATATTGTATATACTTGAGATGTTTCAGTCTATCATTCTCAGTAATTTGGCACCTGTGTGTGTGTGTGTGCGTTTGTGCTTTGATTTTGCTCTTCATTCCTAATTAACAACAAGTACAGACACAGTAAACACTGAACTGCTCCATCTCACAGGGTTACGGTTACTCCAGACGGGATCCTGTGGATCTATAATATTAGCAGGGCAGATGAGGGGAAGTACACCTGCTTTGCTGAGAACTACCTTGGCAAGGCCAACAGCACCGGACACCTGTCTGTCAGAGGTACATGCAAGCACGCATACACACACGCACGCACGCACGCACGCACGCACGCACGCACACACACACACACACACACACACACACACACACACACACACACACACACACACACACACACACACACTCCAGTGAACTGAACTTCCTTGCCTTCTCTTCTCCCCCTCCTTTTCCTCCCTTCTGCTCTCTTTCCCTGATCTCCTCCTCCATAATCTGTTCCCCTTTCCTCTCCCCTCCCACCCTGTCCTCTCCCCTCCCACCCTTTCCTCTCCCCTCCCACCCTGTCCTCTACCCCTCCTCCAGATGCAACTAAAATCACCCTGGCACCCTCTAATGCTGACATAAACCAGGGGGAGAATGTCACGCTGCAGTGTCATGCATCACATGATCCCACCATGGACCTCACGTTCACCTGGGCTCTCAACGGAGCTCTGCTCGACCTGGAGAACCCCGCCGGGCCTTACCATCGTGTGGAGGGGGTGAGCTATTCAAGCCAAAGTAGAAGAAACCATTGCGATAATGATTGTTTGAATATGGCTTAAACAATCCACTGATTCACTTGGCTTCATTTTTTATATTACTCTATATAAGTGCTTTAAATGGCAATCAGTGGTTGAAACAATTTCAAAGCGTCCTCCCAATCCCTGTTTTGGTAAAAATTAAGAGACATAGCTGGACAAATTCAACTATCTCGAGTAGATGGACTGACAAATGGATGGTAAGCCAGACCATCAATGATTTTAACATTTTATGTTTTAAATATATTGTGAGCATATTTAACCATTTTAATAATAATAGTAATTTTACATGTTTATTTCTAGAGACCAGTTCCCATTCTCAATAAGGTAAAACATTTAATTAAATCTCCCAAAATATATTAGTATTATTAATCGCAACAATCAATAAATAATTAATGAATCACCTTTAATGCAAGATATATACTTTTAAAAACTTAATTTAAAAAAAAGCTTTTTGTCTTTTTTTTACTAGATGATCTGCCTCCTTGACAACTGTACTTAAAGTATTCTACAGATAGTTGTGCTCATAAGTTTGCATACCTGTGGATAGTGATTATATGAAGCCATTTATTATCACATAGTTGTTTTGCTCCTTTTTAAATCATAATGATAACAGAAATCACCCAAATGGCTCTTGTCAAACGTTTACATACCCTTGAATATTCAGCCCTGTTACAGACACACAGGGACACACACACAGGTAAAAATGGCAAATACAGGTGAATTTCCCACACCTGTGGCTTTTTCATATCCAAAGCTTTGCAAGTGCCTGTCAGTGCTGTTCGATCACATAGAAAAGTGGAATTCAGGGATCTCTTGATACCAAGACAAGGTCAGGTAGACCAAGAAAAATTGCAGCCAAAACTGCCAGAAGAATTGTTTGGGATGCAAAAAAAACCCACAGGTAGATACAGGAAACTTCAGGAGAAATACATGCTGCTCTGGAAAAATACAGTGTTGGTGTTTCAAGGGGCACAATACGACAATACTTGAACAAAAATGTGCTTCATGGGCGAGTTGTCAGAAAGAAGCCTTTACTGGATGAAGAGACCAAACTAGAGCTTTATGGTCACAGCCATAAGCGCTATGTGAGCTCTAAAGGCACCTAGTGAAAGTTTATGGCTAGATGAATGCAGCATGTTATCAGAAAATGCTGGCAGACAATTTGCATTATTTTGCACGAAATCTGCGTATGAAACACTCTTGGACTTTCCAGCACGACAAGACCCTAAGCACAAGGCCAAGTTGACCCTCCAGTGGTTACAGCAGAAAAAAGTGAAGGTTCTGGAGTTGCCACCACAATCTCTTAATATCATCGAGCCACTCTGGGGAGATGTCATGGGTGCGGTTCATGCAAGATGACCAGACTTTGCATGACCTGGAGGCATTTTGCCAAGATGAATGAGCAGCTACACCACCTCCAAGAATTCAGGGCCTCATAGACACCGATTACAAAAGACTGCACAAGGCCATTGATGCTAAAGGGGGCAATATACAGTATTAAGAACTAAATGTATGCAGACTTTTGAACAGGGTCAATAAGTTTGTTTTCTTTGTTGCCATGTTTTGTTTTATGATCGTGCCATTCTGTTATGACCTACAGTTGAATGTGAATCCCATAAGAAATAAAAGATGTGTGTTTTGCCTGCTCACTCATGTTTTCTTTACAAGTGGTACATATATTACCAATTCTCCAAGAGTATACAAACTTTTGGGCACAGCAGTATGAGAAGGCCCTGTCATACATGCTACACAGGGTTGTGGCTGTTTTGACCCGGATGGTCATAACAGCCATCACATCTGGTGATGGTTGTGTGTGTACTGGGGAGGACAGTATATTGGCGCATTACCCTGGAGAGCCCTAAAGGTGAGCAGCAGAATCATAAATGCAGTCCTATATTGAGGTTTAATGCGCAGGGATAACGGGCGTTTTGTCGGGTTTGCGAGAGCAACATTATGGATCACCTGGATGCAGTGTTTGTTTCCATTCCAGGTTAATGTTTGGAGTTCTAAGGGAGTAAGTACAGCAGTGACTGAGCTCATGAGGCACCTCTTAGTTATATTCTTCAAGAATTAATGGTTTTATTTAATTAAGTCCCAAAATGGATGAAGCCATTGTTTCTAATGAAACAGCTTGAACATAGTATTTTAATTTGATTAGTGTGATTAATGAAAGTCGTAACCATCCAGATGGGTTTAATTACATTTTCTTTTTTAATATAATAACTACATTATTGTTATTAGAGATTTCTACACATCAGACCATATCAAGGAGATCATCCGTTTTTCAGTCTCATGTCTGACTAGTCACGTTTTGCTAATGAAACACTTCTAGGTAGAGGGTGTGGAGTTGCCTTTTTCCATTCCTGGGTTTACTGGGGATTAGAGTATCTAATCCTGATCCAAACAAATTCTGGTCAGCAATGTGATTTTTCCACCACTGGAATCATCTTTATAGTGGGATAGACTTTCAAAGCTGAGTATTGAATGTCATTAAATATAAGTTACTTTCAGTAGTGCTCTGAAACGATATGAATACTAAACACCTGAACGGCTTCTTCTGTATCAGACACATGTCTCCAATTAATAAATGCCTCTCCCCTTTTGAGCAGGCTCTTCCTCTCAGTCTCTCTCACTCACTCTCCCTTGCTCTGTCTCTATTTCTGTCTGACATCACTCTTTTTCTAAAACCGCCCCCCCCTCCGTTTTTTTCTGTGACAGAAGGAGACGATAGGTGATCTGTTGATCGTGAATGGCCAGCTGAATCAGGCCGGAACGTACAGCTGTACAGCTCAGACCGTTGTGGACAGCGCCTCAGCGTCCACTAAACTGGTGGTCAGAGGTAAGACCCCGTTCGTTAGGCCATTTGTTTTATTGGTCGTCTTCAAAAAACATTTGTTTTACAGCTCTTTAAAACCGTATAAGAATCCTTATATTTTTCTGTGTTCGCTAGTCAGCCCGTGAGTATGGGCTCCACGTTCACGCTACGGTTTTATGATGTCTATCAAAACCCTCGCCCCGGTCTCCATGAAACCCTCTATCACCAATGTGAGCACTGTAATTGTGTTGTATTTGAACAGTGTACCTGACAGAGCAGAACCTTGCAGCACGGTCTGTAAATCCCACCTTGCATTCAAAAAAGGCCAGTAGTATTAACTTACCTATCGCCTACGTTAACAGTTGCAGTACAGGTTTTGTAATCGCTGTGGTACTATTTCTAAGAGTATGTGTTGAGTTTTCAGAATTCTTGGCACAAATCTTCACACTCGTAAGAATCCTGCTTTTTGTATATTAAATTGTGAATAATGACCACACGCTTGTGAGGATACTACCAAAGCTATAAACAAATTTGTATTAAACATTTGGCTAAAAAGAAATATGAAAAAAGCTAACTTGACAGAAAGTTATTGACTGAAACAGGAATTTGGGAACATCAGGACTGATCCAGGAAAAAAAAGCAAAATGTTTCTCAAATATCTGTAAATCTGTCTCAAAACCACAGAACCTGTTGATGAAACTGATCAAATTCTACTTTCATTACATACTTAATTATTTTCACTCCCAGGTCAAAATGACCTGCAGTACTTCGGTACATTAGATTAAAGCCCTCACTAGAGAGACTATCTGTCTCTCCACAGGTCCCCCAGGACCTCCCGGTGGTTTGGTGGTGAAGAACGTTGCCGAGACGTCAGTGGAACTGCGGTGGAGTCGTGGCTACGACAACCACAGCCCCATTGGGAAGTATGTCATCATGAGTCGTTCACCACTGTCACCTGGCTGGCGAAGAATGAGGACAGGTGAGAGGATCATCGCTGTCTGTGTGTGGGTGTGCATGTAGGCATGGTTTTAGAAGGGATACAACCGCTGTATGGTCAGAGTCCTCAGACAAAACCAGTATTATAAAGGTGGTAAAAGCGTTTTCTTAGAATGTTGATTTTATAAAATGTATTATATCTGCGATCAGGAAAGAATTAACTCAGCTTCGACAGGCTTCACTCTTATGGCTGGTTGGGTTGTCATTTAAGAAACAGGCGGCCTGCTGCCACGATTGGATTGTAGCAAATACCCTACCTTAGTTCACCTGTATTGTCAGTATCCCGAAGACACACCCACAGGTCCAGTCGGTCTGATCACAGGGCCTTCTGGAAGTATTCAGACCACTTCACTTTCTCCAAATGTTTTTGTGTTATACTCTTAGATTATAATTGATTAAATGCAAAAGGTTTGTCCTCAATCTACAAACAATACCCCCTTAATGACACAGTGAAACCATGTTTTTTAAATGTGCGTGCCAATTTATTGACAATGAACGGGTGAAATATCTCATGTACATAAATATTCGATGCCTTTTTTCAGAACTTTCTAGAAGCGCCTTTCGTCGCAATCACAGATTTACGTCTTCCTGGATATGGCTCTACTAGCTTTGCGCGTGTGGATTTGAGCAGATTATATTGGGAGTGTCAGCGAACAGCGGTCTTCAGGTCTCCCCAATGTTCAATGCGGTTTCTTTCAGGCGGAGTGTCGTGTCTTTTACTCTACCGTAGTGGCCTGATGGATGGAGTGCTGCATAGATGCTGCTCCTTCTGATGGGTTCTCCCCTCTCTGCAGAGAAAAATACAGTGAATTCCTCAGATTTCATGGCTTGTTTTTTTTGCTCTGACATGCACTGTGAAGTAAGGGACCTTATGAATCCAGATGTGGCCTTTCTAAATCATGTCCCATCACTTGAATTTGACACATCTCAAGGATGATCAAAAGACACAGGATGTCAGGGCTCAATTTGGTCGCTCGCGGCGAAAGGGTTTAAATAATTATTATGTCAATTACTTCTGTCATTTTTTCACAAAGTCAGCACACATTTCTATAAACCTGTTTTCCCTTTGTCATTGTGGGTCGTAGTGTGTAGATGTAGAGGGTGCTCTGGGGGTCAGAATGCTTCCCAAAGGCGCTGGGCAGATACAGTACAGATGCTGTACAATAGTTTTTTTCAGTTCTTTGGACTATTTCTTTGTGTTTAGCAACGTGTCATGAATGTTTGAAGGGACAGGAAGGCACTCGGTTGAAAATGGCCACTGAGATTCTTCTTGAGTGATAGAGCTGCAATGTGTCCTTGAGATAGAGACTTTAACAACATTTGAAACGCACGTACAGGTTTTCCGCTCACAAATAAATCCAATTACTGATATCAATATGGAGAAAACTGATATGATTACAGATATGAATTTGATGAGTCTGGATGTCTTCCTCCAGAAATGTCTGCTATCTATAGCTGATTTCCTGAATTTCCTGAATAAACAAACTAAGTCTAAAAGCCATAGATAGTAACAATTACTTGACTAGTTTTAGATTCATATCTGGCGGTCAGGTAGCTCACTAAAGGCTGGGTAGGAAAACATTTGAAAATATGTTTCATGCTATGAAAAGCCTCAAGAGTAAAGGACAGTCCTGTTGTGAATAAAAGGACACACAAAATGATACTTCATGGGGGGAACTTGCAATACACACATTTATTAAACATTTTTTATCAAATACTAAGCTGTGTGACAATGTTCTAAAGCGTGGTGTTGATTATCAAACTAAGCAAGCGGGTTTGATAGCTAATTATGTTTTGTGGAAAAGTTTGGTAATTTTATTTCACCTTGAGAAACTTTGGTTTACAAACTCACTTAAGCTTCTTTGGTTAGCTACCTGTTTGTTCCTGGCACTGGCTAAGCAATTTATAAAAAAATACAAATCTTAACAAAATAGCTTGCTTTGCCTGTTGGCTTACATTGCCAGTTATACAGTACCTACCTTCCTTTGCCTATTAGAGAGCACTGACTAGCTTGAAGCTGATTGCTGTTAACAGAGGCTAATTACTAAACAATTACTAGTCAATTAGAATAACAAGGAAGTTAAGGAACCTAGAAATAAAAACATAAGAGATAAGAGAGAGTATTTTTTCCAATGTGTGACTGATTCACTGACTCTGTGCTGGAGACAGCAGTGGTACAGGATGTCTCAGGGGGAAGGTTTCTTGCAAAATGTAGCAGCAACAATTGTGTCCTTGCAGAGAAACCAAATTTAACTGAGAAATACAGCTCTGGGAAAAAATAAGAGGCCACTGCACCTTTTTCTTTCCTTTACAAAATAGTTGGTTTAAGTGAGGAACAGGAGCGTTCAATTTGCAGTGCTCTCTTTATTTTAACCCTCACTCAAAACATTCCTTTTCAAAATTTTCGGAAAGGAAAGAAACAGGTGCAGTGGTCTCTTCATCATTTCCGAAGCTGTATGTTAGCATTCTCAGAAATGATAGAAAAATGGTAGCTCGTTGTTTATTTCCAATTCAGATAATTTGTCATATGAGAGTGAGCATTATACTACTACCCTGAATTCTAGATTAGTTCACTTTCTTTGCCCATCGTTTCAAAGAGCCCTCCACTACCTAGCCGGCTAGATATGCCTGATAGTGACTGAAGATCGACTAAACATCGTTACTTATCTGCTTGCTGGTGTGAAATAGCGCGACGCACACAATGTGCCTCTACCGCGGCTGAGGGTCACATGTCGACTGGAAACGTCACTAGATAGCAAAAGGGGCATGTGCTCTGCCCAGGTTGAGCCTTACCTGTATTTGCTTTTCTGCAGAAAACCAAGGTTATTTGATCTAGGGCTACTGAATAACAAAATCATAGCATGACTCACTTTATGCACGTGACATCTCATCTAGCTCTAATGCAAGTAAATCCATTATTTTTGATGGCATCATAAATTAAACAATCAGGTCTGAGCTTTGGGCAGCAACTCCTAGACCAAGGCTGCAGTAGCCTTCTGGCACCTGATAATGTGAACAACAACATCCCACCCACACATGTCCTGCTGTGAAAGTTCCCTGTGTGTGTATGTGTGTGTGTGTGTGTGTGTGTGTGTGTGTGTGTTCCTATTTGCATTTGTGAATACCGTTCTACATGAAAGTGTGTTTATGTATCAACCAGTGCAGTCCTTCTATCTCTCTTTCCCCTCTCCCTCTATTATCCCACAGTCCCACCTAACATTGAGGGCAATGCTGAGGCAGCTCGTGTGATTGGCCTGGTGCCCTGGATGGACTATGAGTTCCAAGTCATCGCCAGCAACATCCTGGGCAGTGGGGAGCCTAGCATGCCCTCTCACACCGTACGCACACAGCAGGCAGCCCCGACCGTGGCCCCTAGTGGACTGGGCGGTGGAGGAGGAGACCGAAACGAGCTCATCATCACCTGGACGGTCAGTGGGTGTTTCTGACTATGCGGGAGAAAGAGAGCTTTGTCTTCATTTAAATTGACCTAAACCGTGTTTGAATCCAAACCCAGCCTATGGCAAGAGAGTACCAGAATGGAGATGGCTTTGGCTACATCCTGGCGTTCCGGAAGCTGGACTCTCCGACGTGGATGGTTGAGCGTGTTTCCAACGTGGAGTCGTCGCGCTATGTGTATTCCAACCAGAGCCTCTCCCCGTATTGCCCATTTGAGGTGAAGATAAAAGCCTATAACCGTAAAGGAGAGGGTCCATTCAGCCAGATTGCCCTTGTGCACTCTGCAGAGGAGGGTAAGCAACTATAACTAAACTCTAACCCTAACCCTAGCTGAACTATTCTGGTGTGCTCTGCTGAGGAGGGTGAGAACTATGACTCTAACCCTAACCCTAGCCCTAGCTGAACTATTCTGGTGCGCTCTGCTGAGGAGGGTGAGAACTATGACTCTAACCCTAACCCTAGCCCTAGCTGAACTATTCTGGTGCGCTCTGCTGAGGAGGGTGAGCAACACTAACCCTAAACCTTAACCAAGGCCACACCCGTAATGCTTAACATTTCAGCTGGGTCAATCAGGTGCATTCTGCTGAGGATCTGCGAGTCAGATCAGACCGGGTATGCTAGTTAAGAGGGATTAGGGACATTATGATATACTGCCACAAGGGGGCAGAACAACATGAAAAACAGAGATGGGCACAAAATAATTTTAAATACTACAGATTTCTGCCAAATACTCTACATTTGCAAGAACTTCAACATGATTCTTGAGAACAATAACCTTTTATTGTATATTTTCTAGGACATTTAACATATGCTTGTTTATCTGCTTAAATTTATTCCACTGATTAATTTCTCTGAATATTACATTAATACTCCAAATGTGAAAACATGAGCCAGCTAAATTTACTGAGTATTATTATTCCAATGAGCTCCACTCTTAAATTGTTTTATAAAATTGCTTATGGCCTTGTCATTGCAAGCATTCCTTGGCAGGCACAGGAGAGTCCAAGATTGAGACATGCTCTCAGAACCACATCCCTCGGAGCCATTCTGCTTCATATCACACTGCTGGCTCAAGCAATAAAAACTCAACAAACCCCATGTGCTTGGAGGAGAACACATTCACCGATCCACAGCCATGATTAAGCTGCACAATCCAAGGTGCACAGTCCAATCATATGAAGCTGCTATAGTCCAATAAAGCAACACAACTCTGTCCGAAAATAACCCCTCCAAACTCAGTCAGTGCTGAGCCGATGAGGCAGCAAGCCATGCCCCCAGGCATTGTCATCACCCGAATTTGCTCCCCTGACGGCAATGACACACCGGTAATGGGGTACTTCTATACCTAATGCCAGCAGCGTTGAAACTCCTAAAAAGAAACTGAAACATCCTTGTGACACATGTAACAGATATACTGCCAATCTTTGCTTCCTGAATGGACTGTGTAAAAGGTGTTCATCGTGCGGACATGTGCTGTGATATGACTTGACTCGCCAACCCTTATTTAACCTCTTACATTGTATCAACCCCGCAGAGCCCACGGTGGCGCCGTCGAGGATCAACGCCACGGCTCTGACAGCGTTCGACGTGCAGGTGTCATGGGACCCGGTCCAACACCTCAGCACAAACGGCGTCCTCCGGGGCTACGAGGTCAGAACCCGAACACCACCAGCACATACCTTTCATTCTGAAATATACCTCACCATGGTAGCCTAAACAATGTGACCTGGGAGGAAAGGGGCCCTTGCATACCGTTGGAGGATTATGGGCCTTCATAAGCAGGATATGAGTTCATATTCCTGTTGTATGTTTATATTAGATTGGAATCAACAGTATTTTTCTGCTCTGTTAATGGAATAGGGTAGCATTTGGGTGGCATGTCCAGACGTATCCTCTAATCTAGTGATTAACACTGTAAGCAGAGGTAACTACAATGCTATCAGTTTCCTGGGGCCACAGTCCTCATCTCAACTACCCTGCCTTGATCTTTTATCCCACAGCTAATAAAGGTTTTATTAATTTATTAGCTGGGCTGGGTTTTGTTGGGATCACGTTGTGTCCGTTGCCAGACAAGATTAAGTCTGATGTTAATTATTCAGGATGTGCCTGTGGGGAAACAATGGGAGAGTCACTGTGAGAGTCATTAATATTATCACAGTGCAAATGGTTTTTCTACGCTGATCTTGCCATGATTACTCTACACATTTGAATGAAAACGTTCTTTAAGGGATATGAGAAGTAACAAAATGAACAATACCTTCAGATGAACCATCAGTATGAAAACATGAGGAAAATATACAGTATGTATCCCTGCAAGTCAATCTGGCCATCATGAGGCTGATAAATCAGAATTATCCCTTTCTTTCCGCATAGTCCTAGCATTTATTTTTGTTGCAAGACATCTTTGTAAAAACATACAGATGACCCTGAAAAAATGCATATAGCTATCACAGCCAAAAAACGCGAAGCTTAAGGTACTTTTATAGAATATGCAAGTTATGAAACCAGCGTCAATGTGCTCCTGCTAACAGTTTAGCGAACTCACCTGACAGTGCCCCACTCTGAGCTTGACTGCCGTCCTCTGCTTTGCAACACACATGACCACCCTCCTTGACAACGATACAACCGTTTTAGCTTCACACAAGGTACCAATTGTTAAGCCACACTAGTGACATTTCAAGCTCATGTGGAGTGAGTGTATGGTACCGTCTTTACTCTGCTACCCATATTTATGTATAGCTAAAATGACTGGGGAATTAAAGACAATCTCTTTGACTTTCTCCACAACACGCACGCAGCTATTTCTAATAGAACGTGATGGGCATCACTCTGTCTTGTGGTCTTCTGGGAGTGTAAATATTTACCCATGATTACGAAACAAAATGTGTTGCCTTGCTGTGTGCAGATTCGGTACTGGCGTCAACATGAGCGGGAGGCAGCCGCAGACCGCGTGCGTACAGCTGGCCTGGAGACCAAAGCCCGTGTAACAGGACTGAGACCCAGCACCCGGTACCATGTTACCGTATTGGCCTACAACAGCGCTGGCACTGGACCAGCCTCACCCAGAACCACTGTCACCACCAGGAGACCACGTACGTCATATACCACACACACACAAACACACACACACACATACACACACATACACACACACACACATACAGACACACACTTACTCACACACACACACACACACACACACACACATAGTATTGCTGCCATGAAGACACCTCAAGACATAACACACACAGAACTGTCATTTCAATCCCCTGGGCCAAACTCTTCACCAGTATCAGATGTGACTCATGTTCACAGGTCTGGATTAGGCGGGTAGTGTAACAATGAGTTCTCCACTGTGGGTTGAGATGGATTGTCCCTCCCAGCAGAGAAACCACAGCCGGTCAAACACACAGTGTGCCTGGGAGTGGGGATATCCATCATGCACCTGGCTACCAGTATATACCCAGCCAACTTAATGCTTTAAGGATCCCTAAGGCCCCAAACCCACTGTCATTCCGGCAACATCTCACAATTTAGTTAGCTTATTGGCGTAAAGGGATCCTAGTGGGGGATTGCAGACTCAGTGCTGTGCTGATTCTGATACTGAGAATCATCTCCTTTCTCTGGAGCTACTGTAAATGATTACCTTAAACAAGGTTCCACCCACTCTGCCCAGATTCACTGATACACAATTTGGCGATGACATTGAACTTCCTTACCTTAGAAAATAAATGTTACCTTTACAAATATTTTTGTTCATGTTCAGAATTTTTCAGTCGGTTCTTTCTCTAATATGTCAATAAAATGATATCCAAAAGGTCAGCTTTTGAAACCTAACGCATCCAATAATACGCTCAATGCTCCGTTGACATTTCAGAGATATGTTTCAGGAATTTAGGATTAATATGAAAAGCTTAACCTAAAATATGACAACAGTACATGTCATGGCTCAAAATCTATATCTATCTTACATTTATTGGATTTATGTCCGTTTGATAAGAAAAGAAAGATGGCGGGTTCAGGCAACCTGTCCAGGAGGCACTCACTCAGAACCGTGAGTAGCCTAGCAAACTCAGTGCTATCAAGGGGTACAGCAGAACCCTGGGGACATCCACATAAATGCAGTTGCCTATAGGTGTAATACATGTAATTGCAATTAATAATTAAGATACATGCTGGATTCAATCAATGAAGCATCAATAAAAGGTAAACCATTTGGAGCCTGACAAATTAGAAACATAGCCACATCTTTAGGCTTACTTAAAAACAACCTTTGGAACATAATTAAAACGCGCTAGTGATCTTAGCCATGGACAGATCTCAGCCATCGACACATGACAGAAGAATGCACACTATAATGAAATAGAAACAAAGTAGAAAATTGTCAGATGATGAATAATCTCCAGGAAAGCAGGGATGTGTGCTCGGCAGAATACTTCACCAGAATAACCTATGAGGCTACACTGCAAAGTGCCAACCAGTAGTTTGACCTAAAATCCAGGTGTTAACAGCCACGTGATTGGCATGGGCATGTATGACATTAATTCAGCTGTTGATGGCAGCAGCACAATAAACTCTGGTTAGTGTAAGCAGATATGTAACCAATTAACAAAAGTGCTTATTTTTTACCATTGCCTAGATAATATTCTTTGTAAAGTCTTTTAATGTCCAAATGGTGCAAACAATATGTAAATGTGTATCCTAAAATGTACTTTAACCAAACACTAAGTTTTGGTGTTAGGATCCAAAAATGCTTCACTGTTCCATTTATTGCACAGTAAAACATATTATTATATTAAGTTATAGTCTGTTTCTGTGCTTCCACCAGATGATACCTGTATTAATATGTTGTCACATTTAATTCATCACTGTCCTTCCTTATCATTGCTTGGTTAATTGCTGTTG
Organism: Esox niger; assembly: GCA_016801105.1. Lineage (NCBI taxonomy): Eukaryota > Metazoa > Chordata > Actinopteri > Esociformes > Esocidae > Esox > Esox niger. Next base: position 19,575 of record JACXGJ010003589.1, read on the forward strand.
GAAAGTGAAACCTTCCAGTAAATCCATTGTTCTTTTAGCTCCTAATCGTCCCCCAGCCAATGTGTCCTGGAAGACTGATGGTTCATGGGTAACTGTGAGGTGGGATCATCTAAAGGCTCTAGATAATGAATCGGCTGTATTGGGTTACAAGGTGAGTTGATTGGTGTGTGTGGGTATAGATTTGCCATAGTCAATGTTCCCTATCAAAATACAGAAAATAAGGCCAGGTTTTGTGAAACGGGTGTGGTCAAAATGAGTAATGTTGAGTGTATAAGACACAATGAGCTATTAGCATAGTAAAGTAATTAAAATGTAAGTAACATAAAAACAACATTGATGCAACACTGATGGGCTACTTGAAAAACACACATGATTGGGCATAGCATTATAGGTGTTTTATAGTGTGTAGTCCAGTGTGTGGACAACAATATAACTGATCAAATCATTGTCTAATTTAATGAAGGGTAAAAAACTAAATAAAAAGAGAGAAAGCCAAGACTCAATAAACCAATAATAATGTTTGTATGTTGAGTTTGCCAGAATGGTCCATTCAATGTAGCAACGACATGCTGTATTCAGGTCCTGTACAAGCACGAAGGCCAGTCGGCGCTTAAGGTTCTGGACAAGGGGAAGAACTCTGTAACCCTGCCCCTGCCCAAAGACAACGGCTATGTGGTCCTGGAGATCCGCTCCTGGGGGGAGGGAGGCGATGGAGCGGCTCACGAGACCATTGTCTCCCGTGACTCAGGTGAGACCTGACTGGATGGATGCATCTGTTTAGCATCTTTCTGTTAGGGGTTTACTACTTCCCCATTTGGGTGGGCTAAAGGGAGATTTACAGATACCACCTATACCAGAAATGTCCTTTTAAATTTGTGAGGTGAAGTTAAAAACTGCACGAATAGTTGGAATGTAATGACTGATACTGAGACTCGAAGGAAAATTAAATGATTACAGAGCAAAATGCTGCAGAGTATTTCTCCTGAAACTGAGATTGGAAAGAAAATGAGATGATTCCAGAGCCAAATACCGCAGAGCCCCAGAGCCTTACACTGGCCACTGTAGCTTTTGTGTCAGGATTTAAAGGACATCCTCACTTTGGACTTGCCTAGACGCTACATCCCTCCTGCAGTGATCATAACTCACTACGGGAGAAAATACAATAACCTCACACTGTCTCCAAACAGGCAGTGTTTCCCCCACAGAAAGTGTTGCCTGCAACTAACAAGATTAGCTAGCTTTTGGACACAGAAGCGTACAAGAGCTTTAGTGCTAATTGGAACCAAGAGAGTCTAATTCATATATTCTTTCTCAACAGCAGACCAAACTCCAACCCAGTCATAATTGGCTAGGAGGATAGGGTCAAATTGTGATTTCAATTTTTTTTTCTTACAGCTTGTAGTTTCTTTGGTGGATATTGCACTATGGAAACTGATTAGCTCTCTGGTCTCCCTTTACTGCTAGCCTGTGAAGTAAGGTTACTAAGCTGTTCGGGAAGTTGAGGTCTGTCAGTGAGTGACATACTTCAGTGAGAGATAGTGAGGGTTAATGCGGGTTTGCTTCCCTGGGCTCTGTATTAGTGCCTGCCAGTCACACACAAATATAAACATGTACACACACACACACACACACACAATCCTCCTTGGTGTGCTTAAGACATTTTAAGAGTGGCTGGGTGCATAGAGACAACGTAAAGTAAAAAAAATTATGGTAATAAAATGCCACTTAAATTAAACTGACACTTAAAATCAGCCACTTAACTTTGTCAGTTTTCATGAAATTTGTGCAAATCCAACACTTCATTATAAAAGCCAAATTCTCCCTCAATTTGGAAGCATACTGAAGCATGCTGACAAACAACCTGACTGAGCATTTAGCTTACAGTCCAGTAGTGGGCAAATACTCCTCATAACAGATTTAAATTATGGCAAGGGCGTGAATCCCATGAGATTTTCTCCAAAATATAGAATTACATTTGAATTGTTTTAGTGTTTTGAAATGGTAAGTGAAACCAACCACTTGAAAATGATTTAAAGAGCTATTTCTTCCTTAAACCCTGCAAAAAACAACACTGCTATGGCCTAATAGTCATAATGACTTCACTTTTATGAGGCGATTGTAACTATGGTAGATTAGTTATTATGACTTGACATTTGTGGGGTGATGGTAACTATGGCTTAATAGTCATAATGACTTGACTTTTATGAGGCGATGGTAACTATGGTATATTAGTTATTATTACTTGACATTTGTGGGGTGATGTTAACTATGGCTTATTAGTCATAATGACTTGACTTTCATGGGGTGATGGTAACTATGGCCTAATAGTCATAATGACTTGACTTTTATGAGGCGATGGTAACTTTGGTATATTAGTTATTATGACTTGACATTTGTGGGGTGATGGTAACTATGGCTTATTAGTCATAATGACTTGACTTTTATGAGGTGATGGTAACTATGGCCTTATAGTCATTATGACTTGACTTTTATGAGGTGATGATAACTATGGCCTAATAGTCATAATGACTTGACATTTATGAGGTGGTGGTAACTATGCTCTGTAGGTGACCAAGGCCATTCTTGTCCAGCTATTTGGCTACCTCTCCAGCTAGTCTTGGTGGTTCCAAACTTCCTTGACTTTCAGTGCTGTGGCATTTTTTATAGCCTTGTCCAAATCTATTCCTCGACACCATTCTATATTCAAGGTCAATGGAGAGTTCTTTGGACTTCATGTCTTGGTTTTGGTCTGATATGGGGTGGAAGCTTGTATAAAGAGATGTGTGACTTTCTCAATCAATTGAATTTGCCACAGGACTCCAGTCAAGTTCTAAAGACATCTCAAGCCTGATACATTTGGAATTCAATTTGGATTGTCATGACAAAATACTTGATTTGTAATTTTTATATATTGGCAAAACATTCTAAAAGCATGTTTTCTGTTTCTCATTATAATAATATTATAAATTCATATGAATTATATTATAAATGAAGTCTATAAAAGTAAAATTTGGAGAAGGTGAAGAAGCCTAAATCTAACCCCACTCTCTGTCTGTCTGTCTGTCTGTGTGTCTTTCCTAAACAGGAACTGGAATGATGGTACAGAACCAGGCAGGATCCCTGTGGTTCAGTCATGTCTCTCTCCTGCTCGCCGGAACACTCTCCCTCACCCTCATTGCCTTACTGGACTTGTAATTTGAGCCAATCCCTGGACATTGTGTTTCGTGGTCTAAGCCTATTGGTCGGATTTACCTATCTTGAGTTTTGTTGGGTGGGGTGAGGGGATGAATTTCAACAGGTGGGGAGGGATGTGTGCCGTAATATTTTGACACACGTGGGATGGGGGTGTTGTCAAATTAACTAATGGTTATTTTAATCTTTTTATAAGAAAATCGAAGTGACATTTTTTAAGTGTGTGTCTGTGGGGTTTCATGGGCGCTCAGACTACCTGATTGTCAATTCCATTAGTGTTATTTGAACCTTGCTTCATGGGGATATAAGGAGGCTTGTGTTGTTTTCCTTCACAACAACAGGGCCACCCGTCTCCCTTCTTCATTTCTCCTTGCCTTCCCTAATTTGCTTCAACCCTGAGGCCCAAAATCTAATTCAGCCTGTGTATGTAGAACATCATGTGTACATATATACAGAATAGACAGCCTCTTTGGTTTGGTCAGATGCTGACCACCTCACGTTTAAGAGGGGGGATTCAATATTGGTGTCTTAAATTTTTTTGGTCTACTTCAAATAGAACTCACTGTAAATACAACACTAACTTAGATAATTGGTCTTTCTTATGACATTCTAGGATTGTCGGCCTGTGTATTTTGTTAAATTGCTTTACTGTTTGTTTGCGATGACAGCGTCAGGATGAAAAACTTCACTGGGCCAAATGAATGTTTACCCTTTTTTATTGTTCATATTCAGATGAAAGGACTCGAATTGATAAAGATGTTCATCGGTTATGTGTTTACAAAAAACATTGTTTTTGGGGTTGGAAATAACCCATCTATGCCGGACAATATGAGAAGTGGTTTTGCCATGGCATTTGTTCAGATAAAAGGATTATAGGGTTCACCAAAGTACAGTGATATCGTTGTTATTAGTATTTAAGCCACTATGAACGCCACCATCTATCACCTATTATGTAACATATCCTGTTGTTCATTACCTTTTAATCACACAGCCCTTCTGCTATAAATACTGAATGTCTGAGTTCATAGGAGAGACCCAGCACCAAACCCAGTCTGATAGATAGAGTCTGATAGTTAATCATGAAACTCCTGTGGTATTGATTTTCGTGCTAAGCAAGGAGGATATCCACACACTGATAAGATTAGCAGTGGGCAAAATGGAGGCTTGCAGATCATGCTCAAATTATTTACTAAACTTACTAAGTTATGACAGTACAGCAGAAAATGTACAATTTTAACATTTGGTTGTGCATTTAGTTGGGATCATTGTTTTTTTTGGTTGTTGACGTGCTCAAGAAGCCCATGTTAGCACCTTTTGTTCTGTCAGAATTGGTTCAAAAAGAATTTGCCTAGCTTTAGTTATCAGGTGGTATCTACACATCTAGTAGTCAGAGCTTAAAATGTTCGGCTAGCAATGTTTTTGGCCTGTGAGCCACTTATTTATTTAGGTGGCCTTCATCTTACCATAGTCACAATATTTCCAGTTACAATAGAAACATGCCAACCACTGTCTTACTGCCGAGTGTTTTGCCACTGTACAAAATTGTGGCAGCATTTGAACAGTGAGTATCCTCCTTCCTATATCTCATATCGCTGCATATAGTCTGTGGAATGTGCGTTCTGTACAATTCCATCAAATATTGATTATTTGGGTATTGAAGTAGTTTAATGCTGAACAGACACAGTTTGTCTGCACTCACTATAACTACCAATAAACCCTAATAATCAGGATATCTTAGGCCACATATTCATGTTCTCTCCTGTTTTATTCCATACCTGTTGGCCTTAACCATGCTGCTACATTTTATTCTATGCAGTAGAACCGTTCAAGGTATCAAGCTCTGGGCCAGTTCAGGGTTTATGAGTCGTCCCACTTTGTAATTCAAATAGTATGATTCCAAAACATGTCAGGAGTGTATGAAAACAGAAGGCTTTGTTATGGTTTGGATGATGTTCAGAGTAGCCCCACAATTATGTTTGGTACAATAGTCTGGGAGGTAAAGAAATGTTTGGTTGAAAGTGTGGTTGGATGACATTTGATTTAAAGAAAATGTATTTGTTAGCATCATTTGACTGTTTAGAGCCAACAACTGTATAGAAATCATTACGATGCGAGGTAGTCTTCTAAATAAACATCCACAGATTGTAAACAGTGAGAAATAAACACATTCAATCTCAGTGCCCAATAGTGACCGGCAGGTTGTCCTCAAAATACATCAGCACAGTAGTCCACAGTAGTCCACAGTAGCCCACAGTAGCCCACAGTAGTCCACAGTAGCCCACAGTAGTCCACAGTAGTCCCATTAGCATCCTTTTCTATTGGATTGGGAGTTGTTTTTATGAACAAATATATTGTATGTGGATCACTGCATTGGAGACTGGGGTTGGTTGTCATGGGTTTGTTTGTCACAGGAATTGGTTGACACAGTTGTTGGTTGTCACAGGAGTTGTTTGTCACAGTTGTTGTCACATGAGTTGCTTGTCACAGGGGTTGGTTTGTCACAGAAATTGGTTGACACAGTTTGTGGTTTATCACAGAAGTTGATTGTCACAGGGGTTGGCTGGCACACAGCAGAAAGTATGGGGTCATACTCATATTGGAGTTGTATATCACAATCTTTGTTTTGCAACTTTACACAGCATAGAACAGTTTTATTGATTCCATTTTAATTCAGTATTACACAACACACAGTAAGGTACAGGACAGTTTAATTCAGTATTATACAACGCACAGTAAGGTACAGGACAGTTTAATTCAGTATTATACAACACACAGTAAGGAAAATAACAGTTTTATTCAGTATTGCACAGTGCAGCAGTATATATTTTATTTCTGTATAGTAAGTTCAGTCCATTTATGTATAGTACAGTTTTATTCAGTAATAAACAGTTTAATTTAGTGCAGTAAAATATCTTAGCATACAGCGTAGTGTTATTGATTTTGTCCAAAATGCTGTGGTTCAGACCTGCTTGTAATAATTGAATCATCATTATGTAGACATAATTTAGGACTACACACACAACAACTCAACATGTTGTTTCATTAAGAGAGTTACGGTGTGGCTTCTTTTATTGAAAAGAGTATTGTGCAATATACTTGTTGTAAGGAATACACTTATCAGTAAAATGTTTGACAGCTATTCCCAGTCTCTGACACATTAAAAGAAAGAGGGTAGCAATAAAAATTGCTATTTGAAACTGCAGAACAAATGGGTAAAGCCTTTCAACTTGCCTGTCAAACTCCAGGAAAACACATTGTGCATGATAAGGTATCTTGCAGAAATAACATGATCGAACAGATAGATACAAATGCCTGATATGCTGTTAACCACGAGACCACACATCTTCCTGTACACCGTATCAAATCAAGTTGTTTAATATCGTTCAAGTTAATTCATACCGACTGGGCAGCAGATCTTTCTTCCATCAGCACGGGATACAAGTTAATATGGTAAAGAAACATACTGTCTGTAAACCGGATCTGACTACTCAACCATCTGTAGAGTTTTGGTGTAACTGTTGTTAACTCACAAACAAGATGCCAGTAATTGCGATCTGCCATTGCTATATTTGTAACCCAATGGAGAAGAAGGATAACACCTTCCGTTAAATGATGTTGCCTATTTTGTTATGTCAATAAACATGCTTAGTGGAGATTTTTGAAAGTGGTGCTCATGAGCCAAGACGGATCAATGTTTTTGTGTACTACTACATCATCCAATTGTGTTATATATGTTATGAATTCGGTGTTCGTTTGATGCCATTGTCAGTTGTGTATGTAAATGTTCATGTCGATCAAATGCTTTTTTGTTTTCAAAACTCCCACTGGGCACAGAGACACATTATATCACTTCAGCTACACCATGCCTTGTGATATTTTGCCATTCTCAGTGGGTCAATGTGACGCTATCTATTTATATGTTTGAAGGCATATTTCAGCAGTGGGAAATCTAAGAATGCTGATGATTCTTGAGCTTGGAAGCTGCCACTGGATTGGACACAGGACAGGATAGCAGCTTTCATTGGTGTTGATGGAAGTGTCCCTGCAGTGCCGGGTGGCAACTCTGATGCCGATGGCTGTTGTGTAGCAGGGCCATAATTCATCATATTTCATTATCTCTGTAATACTAAGGCGATAGCATGTTCAATAACATTCCTCTCAATGATGTTGTGTCAACCAAAGGCTGATTGTTTGGTTCATCTCACTTTATGCTGGAAGCTATGACTGCTCTTGAAGTAGTCGTTGTCTGTATTTGAAGATCTAGGATCTTTTATTTTCCCTCTAATGCTAACCTGAATCATAAGGGAAATAACAACATACCTGACTATGTATCAGTGGTTAGGGGAAACCTTTATATTGTTTTATCGTCTGAATGGCGTGAAATATTATGTTCTGACACCATTGGGCCATGTTAAATCTGTGATTGAATGGGAATATGACAAGGGAATGGCACTTGTAAATATTACTCAATAAACACCTTGGGATTGTATTTAAAACATTCCTTTTTGCAGTTTTCTTTTCTTCCTTGAATGTACAAGTAGAAAGGATTGCCAACGGTGTTCTATCGAGGGCCCTACAATTCAATACAAAATAATGGAATAGTTAAATAAGTCATTCAGAATCAGAAAGAGTTGCGTTGCCAAGTTTTCACAACAAACAAGGAATTTATTTGGGTCGTAGGTCCAACAGTTTATACAAAAGGAAACAGGGAAGTAAAAACAAATAAGAACAGTGGACCAAGCATAGACATACTAGTCTGTGCATTCATAAATTATAAAAAATAACTATACATTATACATAATATCCAAAATGTTGTCCGGCTGAGTGTTGGGTGTGTATGTGTGAGAGGGTTCTAGATGTCTTTTGGGAGCTATAGTCAATTTGGTTCCAGAGGCATGTTCGTCAGGCCTACTGCTGTAGGAAAGAAACTATTCTTGTGGCAGGACGCTTTGGGCCTGATAGACTTCAGCCTTCTGCCAGAGGGAAGAGCACTGAATAGTACATTTCCAGGGTGAGTGGGTTCAGCCCCAATCTTTGGCTCTCGCCTCAGAGTCCTGGAGGTGTGTAGGTTGTGTAGAGACGGATGATTTCAGCCAGTCACCCTCTGCAGAGTGGATGATGTGTTACAGCCCGCCCTTGTCTTTGGCAGTGGCTGCAGCGTACCAGATGGTGATGGAGGAGGTCAGGATGGACCCTATGATGGCAGTGTAGAAATGTACCATCATAGTTGTTGGCAGGTTGAACTTTTTTAGCTGTCCCAGGAAGTACATCCTCTGCTGTGCTTTCTTTGTAAGAGAGGTGATTTTTTTCTCCTACTTGAGGACCTGGGTGATGGTGGTACCCACAAAGCAAAATATATCCATAAAGTTGACTGGGGAGACACACAAGGTGATGGAGGATGGGCAGCTGGACTTCTTCTGAAGTCCACTATCATCTCCACAGTCTTTAGAGCATTGCGCTCCAGGTTTTTCTGGTGGCACCAGGACACCAGATGGTCAATCTTCCACCTGTGGGCGGACTCATGCCTATCAGAATTAAGTCTGATGAAGGTGTTGTCATCAAGTTCAGGAGCTTGACAGAGTGGTGACTGGAAGTGCAGCTGTTGGTGTACAGGGAGACAGCACACAGCATAATGTAGAAATAGATCAATCGGTTTTGGGGTGAGTGTTTGGTCAAAAATGGGGGAGCACGTTACACCATTTATTATTACATTTTTCATTCCATCCTCACCCTGCCTTGTTTCATGGTACTTTATCTGAACTGCGTACAGTTGCCTACGTATTTATACATGTTTAGTTCATGAAAAAATATGAATAGAATAAAGATCATAAAGAAACAACAGGAAAATGAATTAAAATGTTAATTTCTAGAACATTCAATAACAAGATCCTGCCTGTTGCTATCTACTAAGCACTATGTCTTTATTTATAAAGACACGTAACCTGCACTGCGTTTCTGACCTACGCAGCTCATTTAGCCAATATTGCTTGTTTAGCCTTTTTATGAGACTGGATGCACCATGTCACGGTTTCTTTCTACTTTCAGTTTTAAACAGTTTCCAATAATTGGAAATTCCAATATTTGTCCCTTGTCGCGTGGGAAAGATGTGGGTGGATTTCAAAGCGGTAGCACTTAACCTCTACTCCACAAAACAAAGAAAGAGGAGGTTGCATGTGTTGTGGTTCCCAGGATCATAAGAGGGTGCTGGAAGTGCTACAGCCCTGTGATGTAACTTCAGCAGTCCCTGACCATGTAGGTTTTCCATTATTCATGCTACAGATTTGCTTCCTTTGCGAGTCACGCTGCTGGAACAGGTGCACTGAGCTAACAAAACATGTATGGTATGCTATAAAGATACCTGTTCAGACCCCCCAAATCCATCAACCCGACTCAATCATCAGGACCTCAAACATCCCTCTCCACCTGTACAATAATACATTTCAATTGATATTTTATTGAAGAGTTTGACCAGCCCATATATTTGATTAAATTAGCCAATAAATGAACTGTCCCTTAAACCATTCACATAATATAACTGAAATATTGGCGAAGACTATAGCTCTTCAGGATGATAACATATTGTTGTGTGGACTGTTCTGAACAACATTGAATCCCATGTATTTTTAGAGTATGCTTGGCGTAGTGGTGGTTCTGTACTGTCAGTGTGGGTCAAAAGGAAATGCTGAGGAAATCAATCATGGGAACCAATGATGGACATACCTTCTGTGATCATTGTGAAAACAGTCAGACAGTCAAATGTCTTTTGCCAGGAGCTGAAAAATGACTTAGGAGATACATTATTAATTATGATGAAATAAAAGTTATTATAAAAAAGAATATCATAAATACAGTGTTTTGAGCAATTAATTAAATATGTTGATACATTTGATTGTGCAAAATGCAATTATGAAAAGAAGATTTTTTTAAAAATAAATTGTTGCTATTCATACATTTAAAATGCAATGCTATAATTACATATTTAGAAATTCACCTTTGTATGTAATGATTTAATATTGAGCCCCTCCATTGTGTGCGTCATTTAATGTATTAGGTAATCGGTCTCCCACTGCTCGGAAAAGCAAAACTTATCACTTGTACTTTGGTCTATAATTATTAGGGAAAGTGGAAAGTATAAATCAGCTAGAACACAGTACAGCCTGGAACTGTCCCTCTGTCACTGGTGGAGAAAGGTAATATGATCGCATTCATTTCAGTGTATTGTATTTTAGATGTAATTTTATATTAATTTGTGTGAAATCACTTGTAATATAAAGGCAACAGCATGCTTGAGAATAGCATTCAAAAATATCTAGTACTTGATACAAAAATGTTATTGAAAATGCTACAGGGTGGGTGGAGTTGGAGTTATTCAGATCTTTTATTGGTTCCATTCCATCGATTATTGCAGTTAGTTAATATCATCATAATGGTATACTTATAAAATGTTATAGTATATAACGGCATATGTAGGTAATTGTATCTCTGTACTGTGTGTATTCATTAATGCAACTATTCTTTTCCCAAGATTTTTTTTTTAGAAATACCATTCTTGATTTTTACAACACAATGACCCAACGTAACGTGCTTGCAGGTACATGTTTATGCCCTCAATTATTTCACTACTAGGCTTTCATCATCCAAATGTTCCTCATCATTATCCTGGTTGTTTTATTATAATCAGTTATCTTAGACATCAGCAGGATGTCTACTATTACCTTCCTCAGACATTATTTTCCTTTGGCGAAACTGATTTCTATAAACCACATATGAACTTTCACTGGACACGCCCACACAAAAAACTGTGCTATGTACCACAAATGTTAAATATACACAATATAATCAGAAGTATGTATGTGATATGTAAAGTTTGCAACTATATCAGGATGCCTAGAATGATGATAAAAATGTTCTGAAAGTACTACACGTTCTCATTGTATCAATCATCATTCTGAAGTGTGATCTTCTGGGTGTGGTAAAACCATTCCCTATATTTTCTGTTAACTGTCTCTATGGTATCATCTCCCCCCAGGACTTGGCCTTCTGCTGATAGTACAGATTGGTGAGCTTTTCCCTTGAACTTTTGTACATTAATTAACTCACATGTTCAGACAGAAGACACCTATATTTATATATATATATATATATATATATATATATATATATACATTGTTCATGCTACATTCAGTTGTATGGTTCAGTTCTCCTTATCTGAACATGCTTTATATCACAGTTTGTATGTTTGCACTCTTGTCAACTGGCCTTCACTGCACATGCAATGACAGACTCACTGGTTCCAGCTCATCCACAAGTCCATCTCAGGCCAATCTCCCATTTACCAAAGCTCACTGCTAAAAATCAGGCAACATACTATGACATGTGTGCTCTTGTAGATCCCCAAAACAGCCTCAGGTTTTGCAACTGTATTATTAATCTTTTTTCAGTTGGTTTATCTGGTAACATAAAGGTTAATTAAAATTCTATTCGAATTTAACGCAATTGGTGACTTAAATGAACAATAACACCCCATTTTTTAAATGCTCAAAAACAGCTATTTAAGGGTACCCCAAAAGTCAATGCAAAATTCAGCTTCTGAACAGATATGCTCTTCTTCATTTAGCCACCTCCACCAAACTGGTGTGTCACATTACCAACTGGTCCCAGTACCGCCCCAGCAGTGGAAAATTCACACCTGACAACATCGACCCCTTTCTCTGCACCCATGTGGTCTACTCCCTGGCCACCATCAACAGCTTCAACCAGATTGCACCCATTGAGTGGAATGACGAGGTCCTCTACAAGAGCCTGAATAACCTCAAAAATGTGTGAGTTAGCGATGCACGGGTTGACCCGTCACCTGGAGGTATCGTTAATTCAGGATGCAAAGCGCGTGGGTTGTGGTTAGTTTGAATGACATTGGTAGGCCTAACAGTTGTATTTGTAATGATTGTAATGGTTACTTCAAAGTAGGTTCAATTTCAGTCACCAGCACACACGCCTCTCTTTCAATCAGTAAAACGCGCCTGATCTTTAAACAACGCTACTTCCCAGGACAGATTACGCTTGGTTCTTTGCTTATCACTGACGTACCCAAGCGCATAGACTGACTAACTATTTCTGTCCAGCTGTATATTTAAGTCGCTTTTTGGAAGATTTGTTTTTTTTCCCATCAATGCCATTTGCTTATCCAGTACTTGCCTACTGTCTCAGGCATGTTTATAAAGCGATTGTCAAGGAACGAATGCCTACAGCGCAAGGCAAGTGCGAATTGGATGTTACAAACGCAAATATATTTTCTATATTTGCGATTGTAGGGACGGGTGTGGGCTTCAGAATTTAACTTTACAAATATTTTTTTTAAAGCTGATCCACAGATCACTGGTGTGAGAGCCTCTGGGTTGACTTCAGTTATAAGTTGTACCTTTTTTCAGTAATTCAATAATATAAAGGTGTGACCCTTCACCTTATCTCTCTGGTCCCCAGGAACCCAATCATGAAGACTTTGCTCTCTGTTGGAGGCACAGTAAATGGACTCAGCCCGTAAGTCCCTTAATGTTGACAATATTTTTTACATTCAGGTAAATTCATTTCAAGGATGGTTGAACTGAGGTAGGGCATTCGAAGTGAAGTGTAAGTTTACATTCTAAATCCCTCCACCCCTCCAGATTTATCGGCATGGTGTCCAAGCCTGAGAGCCGACAGGCCTTCATCAAGTCAGCCATCAGCTACCTGCGTTCCCACAACTTTGACGGTCTGAACCTGGCCTGGGAGTACCCCACTCAAAATGGCAGCCCAGCTGGAGACCGGGAAAAGTTCACCCTGCTCACCCGTGTAAGCTTGCTGGAGTTGTAATTTTCTGACGGTTTAGCATGAGTGAGAATAACACCAATATGGTGATTTGTTTATATGTTTAAAGCTGTCTGTCCAGCTCCTGAAGGTAAGTTCAGCCTGTTGTGTAGTTAAATTTTTTTTTGACAATAGATGATGTCACTCTTTACAGGAGCTGCAGAAGGCCTTTCAGGATGACGCTAAAGACACTAGGCTGACCCAGCTGCTGCTCTCTGCCAACGTAGCTGCTCTGCGGCCCACCATCAACTCCAGCTATGACGTGGCCCAGATCACCAGGTAATATGGGCAGCATGGGTCTGGAGAAACACATTTAGCTGATAGTCAATACGCACCTTTGTCTCTCTTCTCTTTTTCATCACTTTGACTTTCCCCTCACATTTTTATCAATTTTTTCACCTCAACAGCTCTCACTCTCTTGAACAGATTGTACTTCATACCCCCCTGTCCCTTCGTGTCTTTACAGCGCTCTGGACTTCCTTCACGTGATGACCTATGACTTCCATGGTCACTGGGAGAGAGCCACAGGACACAACAGCCCACTGTACCGCAGCAGCCATGACTCAGGCACACACTACCACTTCAACATTGTAAGGCACACTTCCCTCTATATGACCTTCAAGAACATTCTTCCATTGGAAGGTACTATTCCATAAGACATGATAGCCTATATGTTATCGTGCGAAGCTCACAATAAAAGATCACAACCATGAATGACCCCAACCGCTGCCTCCTAATATATACAGAAAAAATTGAGAGACCACTGCACCTTTTTCTTTCCTTGCCAAAAAAGTGAAAAATCAGAAGGATAAAAAAAAGGTTCAGTGGTCTCTTAATTTATCTGGAGCTGTATATAGACACCGATCGGCCATGACATTATGACCCCCTGCGTAATATTGGATAGGTCCCCCACACAGTCCTGACCCATCGAGGCATAGACTCCATTAGATCTCTGAATGTGTGCTGTGGTATCTGGCACAGAGACGTTAGCAGCAAATCCTTTAAGTCTTGTTAGTTGCGAGGTGGAGCTTCCATGGATTGGACTTGTTTGTCCAGCACATCCCACAGATGCTTGATTGGATGGAGATCTGGGGAATTTGGAGGCCCAGTCAACACCTTGAACTCGTTGTGTTCCTCAAACCATTCCTGAACCATTTTTGCTTTGTGGCTGAAAGAGTTCTATGCCATCAGGGAATACCGTTGCCAAGAAAGGGCACATGGTCTGCAACAATGCTCAGCTAGCTGGTACGTGTCAACGTAACCTCCAGCCATCACAATTTGGCCCTTCTCGAAGTCGCTCAGATCCTTACACTTGCCCATTTCTTCTGTGTCTATCACATCAACTTTGAGGACAGAATGTTCATTTGCTGTCTAATATATCCCAGCCACTGACAGGTGCCAGAATAACAAAGAGTATTGGCTTGTGTCACTTCACCAGTCAGTGGTTATAATGTTATGGCTGATCGGCGCACATTCATAACTGCAACGGGAGAGTACAATAAACAGCTTGGAATATCTTGTGAGGTTTTAGGATGCGGGAAGAAGGAGAGAAACGCAGGAATGTCAAGCACAATCTTGGACAGCGACAACACATATTAAATGCAATTAAAAGTCACCCCCTTACATTACCCACATTTACCTCAGAGCTACATTTCTTGTTAACGCAGCACTTCACAGTGCCCTTCGTAGCTGTCTCATCCTAAACCCCCTACCTCTGTGCGTTAGGACTCTGCCATCACCTACTGGCTGGACAATGGTGCCCCCGCTGAGAAGCTGCTCATGACCTTCCCCACCTTCGGTCGTACCTTCCGTCTCACCACCTCCAACACCGGCCTGGGGGCTCCTTCCAACGGTCCTGCTGATGCTGGCCCCTTCACCCGTGATGCAGGATACTGGTCCTTCTACGAGGTTTGCTTGGACTTCATGGCGTCCACCATCATATGTTGGCTATGTCTGTGAGGCGGCGTCGTTCATTGACTCACGTGGATGAAATCTGTGGGCTAAACAAATGTTTTGTCCATTTGCCCAGGTCTGCTCCTTCACCACCAGCGCCACCGTCGAATGGATTGAAGAACAGAAGGTCCCCTATGCTGTACAGGGCAACTCATGGGTGGGCTACGACAGCAAGGAGAGCTTTACTGCCAAGGTATATGCTGGGGAAATCGCAGTCAGTCCGCATTAGTCGATCAATAAATGAATACGTTTTCTAATCTGTTTCTCTCCGAAGCCTGGTTGACCCAACCATCTGTATCTTCCTCCTCTACAGGTCCAGTGGCTGAGGTCCAAAAACCTGGGAGGAGCATCTGTGTGGACACTGGACATGGATGACTTCACTGGGGCTTTCTGTGCCGACGG
Source organism: Esox niger (assembly GCA_016801105.1). Lineage (NCBI taxonomy): Eukaryota > Metazoa > Chordata > Actinopteri > Esociformes > Esocidae > Esox > Esox niger. The sequence continues at coordinate 34,965 of JACXGJ010003589.1, forward strand.
CTCCTACCCTCTGGTCAACCACCTCCGCAACTCTCTGGGTGAATTGTCTCGACTCTGACGAACCAGTCGATTACAGCGACGCTATACGGGCAACGTCGTTTTATACTTCCCTTTGTTCGTTCTCATTCCCTTTCTCCGTCTCTCTCCCAGGTTTCCCCCCCAAGCCCACCACCACCAAGGGCCCCACCACCACAGCCGATCCCATCCTCAGCTTCTGCGTCGGACGCCCAGATGGCCTGTACGTCAATGTCCTCGACAACACCACCTACTTCCAGTGTTTCCGTGGCAACACCTACCTGCACAGATGCCAGCCCGGTCTGGTCTACGTGGACGAATGCAAGTGCTGCAACTGGCCCTGATTAGTTTTGAAGGGTCAATTAGTAAGAGAGAGAATAATCATCTGTGACAGCAATCACCTACACCCTGACATCTGGCCCTGAATGCAACTGGCAAACTGGACAACTGGTCATGAATAGACTTAATTGTTATTTCCAATTTGCCCACTAATGACTTCCTCAATATAAAAGAGTGCTGTAATTTTTCAATCTGTTTCCTGTTCTTCTTTGCATTCGGAAATGGCACTGCACTGAAGTGCATACATGATGATGTCTGCTAGTCATTTTTATTAGCTTTAGTAAAACCGCATAATATAAAATCAATAGTATCTTTCCTCCCTGCAAATTCAAGCACATACATCTTAAACTATAACTTATAATGCACCTGTCTATTGCTCACCAAGTTCCCATGAAGAGTTCCTTAATGAGCCTTTCAATACATCATTCAGAGATCCTTAGAACCCAACACAAATGTCATAGAGCCACTATTGAATCAGAACCGGGCAGTTTGTCAGCCGTCCTAACTGAACCCCGTTATAAATAATAGAAACATGTGGCCCATACAGTATTTGTAACTATTGAAATGTCTTAATACAATTCCTTACCCCTATTTTTCCAGGCAAATTGACTGAGCTCATGTTTTTTAAATTTGAAGAAGGTTACCGCCTTGTGATGGAATAAAAGACCGTTCACCTCATCGTTTAATAGTCAGACGCTCTAATCACTAGATAACCTGCCGCCCCCGAATAGAATATAAGAACCAATCATTATTCATTGGATAATATGTGCTATCACTGTACGTTTAAAAATGAGCTGCTCAAAATCACACATCCCAGGTCTCGATGAATAAAATATATTACCGGTTCAAATATATACTGTACATTGTGTAATTCATTGCAAACAAAATTATGTAACAATAGTCAAAGCAAATCAAAATCAACCACAGATTGAGGGCTGGATGCACCAATTCATAACGTCCTGGAGGTTCTTATTTGGATGAATGTCTGGGGAACGTGAGGGCCAGTCAGTGGCATCAATTGATCATCCAGGAACTGCGTGCACACTCTGGCCCACATGAGGCAGGGCAGTTTGTTAACCCAGGGCCCACTGCACCAGCGTAAGGTCTGACGATGGGTCTGAGGATTTCATCCCGGTATCTAACCATTGGCTAGCACCTGGAGGTCTGTGCGACCCTCCAAGGAAATGCCTCCCAAGACCACCACGGATCCACCACCAAATCGGTCATGCTGGACGATGTGGCAGGCAGCATAGCGTTCACCAGAGTTTCCAGACTCTCGCGTCTGTCACACGTGCTCAGTGAGACCCGGTTCTGTGAAGAGAACGGGGCGCCAGTAGCAGACCTGACAATGCTGGTGTTCTCTGGCGAATGCCAGTCGAGCTGCACAGTGCTGGGCTGTAAGCACAGGGCTCGCTAGAGGATGTCGGGCCCTCATGCCACCCTCATGGAGTCTATCATATCATTGACCTATGGGAAGAGGGGAGCAGCTTCGGCTTTTACCGTTCACCTTGCTTTATACCAGCCTGTGCAATATATATTTATAATTTGAACCAAAATGTAGGATATGTCATAAATAATCATGGTGCAGTGTTTTGTCCATTCATAACAGTGATATGTGTCACAATCCAAGGAGATTGCAAGACACAGGCACAGAGGTGGTTGAATTCCAAAATAAAATGCTTGACTGCAACATGCAACAATAACAGACACATGACAAGGAGGAGAAGGCAGCTCCACCTCAGAACTGAGACTGGACACAGGGACCGGCTGCGGGGGCTGTAGGACATGGAGCGGCTTGGGTTCAACGAGTGGCCAGCCAACTGCCTGTCCAGTCCATACGACAGGGGAAAGGCTGTGGGAGTGGGCTTGGAGCGGCAGATGGACTAGGCCGGGGAGGACTCTGGGTCCTGGGGGGGACGCAGGGATGGCCAGCCCACCAGTGGGTGAAGACAGAGGTGAAGGTAGGGGTTTTCCTCCTCTGAGCCAGAATCCAGCCTTTCCCATACCATCCACCTTTGCTGCTGCCTTTGTCTATGACTTCACTCAGCATCAACATGAGTAAGCTGTGTTATAAGAGCTGCTCTTATCCCTTCCTTTCATGTGCTTCTTGCTTAGTGTATTGTATTGTGTAGTGTATGCTGACTTTAAGTAGATTGTGTGGCTTCTCTGTACATTGTTTCTAACAGCATTTTCATGCCTATAAAATGACAAAAATGGCTATATAAAGTAAACAACACAGGTATTGATCTACAGAACCCAGCTGAACTGTAATGCACTTAAAACATGTTCACCCCACTGCATCTATATATACTATACTGATATTATCACAGTTCAGAGTATGTACTGAAGTATTTTGAATATACAAGTTTTTCCATTTTCCGATTTGAAAGAAACATAATTTCCGTTTAATATTCTGTTTGGATGGTAAAACAATCTTATATGGGGCAGAGGGAATTTTAGGTTAAACATTCACTTTTGCATGTGAAAATCCCAAATGCTACTCATTACTGCACATGGTTATTACATCAGTTGCTTATTCGGCAACATCTTTGCCTGTGGGCTTTCAGCATAGCCGATAAAAGACAATCGCAATAAAATGTCACCCAGTGTAAAACAGACAATCATGGGTGATGGGGCTGGATTCATAATATTCCCTAATTAAAGAGATACTGTTAGATAGGCATAGGCAGGAGTTAGGGTTAACTGCCTTGCTCCTTGATTTTAGAGGTAAACATTTTTATTTATTTATAATTCGCAATATGTTATAATTTATAATGACAGATACATCTGCAAAGATTTAGGGAAGAAACAATTTGTAAAATGCCAGAGGAAGTCAAAGAGTCAGAAAAATAAAACCTTTCTTGGTTATCAGTCAATGTGCATGACAATAGCTATCAACGCATCCAATCATTTAAAATTGGTGGCAGATGGCTAGATGGAATCCCTCGGCTGAAAAGACAATCTGTTGGTTTTATCCTTAAGCAAGGTAGTTAACCTCGTTTGCTTCTGTACGTTCTCTAGAAGAGCATCTTCCAAAATGCTAAAGTTGTAATAACTACAGTGCAATTACTTTTAGGATGTTCTCAGCTTTGATATAGACCATCTGTAATTACACTGAGATTTTGAAAACATATTTTGTTGCAGAAGCCTTTGGGGGAATAAGATTTATTCTTCTTTTTGTTTGTATCAGTGGTATTAATAGTAGTCATACTCTTAAATGGCATACCTAAATAATGGCAATGTCTTTAAACATAATTTTCCTCATTTGTGCAATTGAAGACATTTCTATCTTAGACTTTCCTAACTACCCAAATAAAAAATATCTACAAAAATGTCCCTTAACCATAATCCACTTAAATACTCAGTTCCTGTCATTGCACTTTTATTGAGTTATAAACCTTTAAACCTTTAAGTAGTTTCCGTTTTAGCCTAAGGGATTAGCATACAGTGCCTGCAGAAATTATTCAGATCCCTTCACCTTCTCTACATGTTACACATGCAGGTACCCTGTATGTGCATTTGTATTTTCCCCTCCTTCTGCCTTAATCACAGGTTTCCTTTATGTTCCTGATTGTTGTGATTGGTGTGTCCCACCTGGCAGTCATCAGTGCATCTTCTGACTGCTGAGCTGGACCAATCAGTGGACACTTCCTGATTGTACCACCTGTTCCTTTTGCCCATTACCCAATCAAATCAGACATCCTTTGGTTTAAAAACATGGTCAGTTGTTTCTCCCTGAGTCACTGTCTTTACTTCTTTATATCACTCATGGCATTATAGAGACACAAACACATCCTTTTGATTAGGCCGATGCTTCTTTTGTTCATTCATACTGTACACAACATGGTCTTAGGGCATACATGTCACATTGTCTTGTATCATGTGAGTATGTGTGGTATTGCTGTGGTGTTTTGTCTGCTGTTGTCTAGTCAATTGTTCGCTGTTTAATGTGTTGTTGTTTTTTTGCACCTGGGATTTAAAAAAAAATAAAAAATTTGCCCTTGGGCATATACAACCTTTAGGAAACCATTCTCTTTAAACACTAGTTGGTCGTGCATGGACCACCACCCACTGTGTTTAGTTTAGTTTAATGGTAAGCTAAGCTTATGGAATGAAAGTTTAGGTTTATTATTATTATTTTTTTATTCCTGGGGTCCTGCTCTGCCCCTTTCTCCAAACTGTGTAATGAATGTTTTGTTTGGCAGTAGGTTTTGTCTTGTTCTCACTGTTCCTTTACGCTAACCCAATTTTGTTACGGGTCTCTGTACTATCCACCCTAGACTTCTAGAGGCTTGTGGTTTGTGCCACCGCCTTTTGCTTGGTTGTGGACTAAATATTACTTTTGCAATTTACTCATTGCCCCTTAAGGGAAAGTGAAACTCTTGTGGGTGACTCATCAGGATTGTGTTAAGGATAAACAGTGCAACATTTAAAAAAGTTATAGAAAACCTGATACGTATGAAAACACACAGTAAAGACAATGCTAGAATGGTCTTGCAATCAGTCTGTGAATGTCTTTGAGTAGCCCTGTCAAAGTGTAGACTGAAAACCCATTGAAAATATGTAGGGGAAACCAAGAGATTACAGTTCTTTGACATTTCTCACCCTTTCTGACAGATCTTTAAGCTCTACTACGATTGAATGCAAGAAACTGCCCAAATCCATGTTGGCAAAGCTAATAAGAGACATACCCAGAAAGACTTAAAGCTGTGATCCTGGCCAAAGGTGCTTCAACAAAGTACTAAATAAAGGGTCTGAATAATAATGTATGTAACATAGTTCAATATTTTACTCTCAGTGAATTTGCTAAAATTACCCTCAAAGATTTTTCAGTTTGTAATTATTGGGTTTTGTGGAGATGGAAATGTATATTCAATTATTCATTGTCTATAACAAATCATGAATATCGTAAAGGGTCTGAATAATTTCTGAAGGCATGTGTTTTTTACATTACTGCTACATAATCCCATTAAGACCTTAATCGAATCATGATTACATTTTTGCTGATGTGAATGATTCTAGTAAACTTTGCTCAACAGTATCTGACAAAACACATTTTGTGCCAGTGACATGCCTGGTCTGAACTAATAAATTACTGCCAGAATGCATACCGTTATCAACGAAGAATACTGTTAAGGTCAATGTACAGCTATGTTTGACAGTTGAGAACAGAGTAAGCTGAACAAATGGTGAGAATATTGTCAGTCGTGCATTTGAAACGATATTGCATTTTGATCCTTTTAACAGGAAATGTGAAGTGACTTCAACATTTTCCAAATACTACAAATTCTACACAACTTACTCAAACTGTTTGTTGACACCAATGAACATTAACACTAAGCCAACTTTCACATCTTGCAGTCAAATGAAATGGTTACAGGCCTGTTCCAGAGGGTGGGGTTTATTGGTCCAGTCAACTAGCCGTGTTGAAATAAGCTACACTTCTTGGAGGGGTGTATGCTTGGAGGGCTGTCTGCTTAGAGGGGTGACTTGGGAGGGCTGTCTGCTTAGAGGGGTGTCTTGGGAGGGCTGTCTGGTAAGAGGGGTGTCTTGGGAGGGCTGTCTGGTACGAGGGGTGTCTTGGGAGGGCTGTCTGCTTAGAGGGGTGTCTTGGGAGAGGCATGTTCTGATTTTCAAGAATCATGAGTCCAGCAGCCATAACAATAAGACAATTTTATACCAAGAAATTGAAGAAGGGATGTGAAAAATCTAATCTGTTACACCCTGATGTAACTCCTTAGACCAGACATTGTTGTGCCTGCCAGGACTGATGCATATGTGTTTGCATACATTTTTTAAATTGAGGTGGGTACATTTTGGTGCCCTTGCAGAGGGGAGCAAGAATTCCCCAGCAAACTGGCCACTGCTTCAGTTTATTATTGATGCTGGCATTTGTGGGGTTTAGTGTGCAGGGTATTGGTTCATATGAACTGGATCTGGGGAAGTAAAATCCGGGGACCTGGGTTCTAAAATACAATCATATCATGTAATTTCCACGTTTACAAAATGTTCCAGTCCCTTACCTCTTCAACTAATAATTGACCCGTTTAATGTCAAAGTCTCCTGTCTTATCAAACCACATGCACTTACTATCTTTGACTACTTCTCCCCCTAACTCTCAGAACAATCTTTTCAACCCTAACCACTCAGGCTCCAAGTGTTGTCAGTCAACAAAGACTGTTTTTTGGGTCAAAGAGGCTCTCCATAATGCCTCAGCAGACTGTACTCTGTTCACAGATGCTGTTCCAGATATTTAGTAAGCCTCATCTTGAACTGCAACTCCCAGTTGAGTTGGAATCCCTGCTTGTGCCATCCAAGCCCTCAGCTTACTCAGAATCTTTGCATCTTTTAAAAGACCATGGTGCTTGCTTTGGGATTAACAAGGGGAACTGCCTCTCTTTACTACCTTTAGGCAATGCTTAAACCTTACAACCCTGCCCCAGATTTGTCTTTTGCCAAATGGCTTTCCCTCCCCTATGGGAGAGCAGCCACCACTCTGCCTTGTCTAGGTTCTACAACCTCGGGTAGAACAAGCTTGGTCAGCAGTCACTGATAATCTTTTATAAAAAATGTTAGCATAAATAACTAAGTTTACAAAAACATAAATTTTCACTTCAGAGATCTCATCACCTCATTTTGATTTCTTAATTTTTATTCAGAAATTGTTTATGAAGATTATGGTACATTAGCTGGGCTGGGCTGTCATAATAAATATCACACAAAAATGAACAAACACACACGAGTACACGCACACGCACATTCCAGTGCCCTCTACGCATCAAATTGTATTTATCTACCCTCCTCCCGTCCTCATGTTTGGTCACATGGTTCCAGTGACCCATCTGAAAACTGTAAAATGCCAGCCCAAACTTCTCATCATGATTTTTCATCTGTGAAGTTCCCAAGGTAAGGTTGGAAGAGACTCCCAACTGCTAGCTAACAGTTATCTAGATCATATTAGGACTTGAATAACTCTGTAATGGGATCAATAGCCTTCAATGTTAATAGCTATTTTGGTCTAATTTGCCAGATATTTATACTTTTACTGATTTACTTGTATATTTGGCTATGCACATTATTTGCATAGGATCCTCAGAATAGCTAATGCTATATCACTATCAGAAATACGTCTCTGGATATAGACCTTTGGATAATGATAAACACATTTTGTCCAAGTATTCTAGAATTAATGACTAAATCGTTATTTCTAAATAATGGGACTCTGTTTTCCAGGACAATACCCAGTGCAGTGCTATGGAGAGTAATTGGGCAAAGATTGGTTGTAGTTATTTGCCTCTATTGCATCAGATGTCTACTGGCAAATAGTATTTTTAATACCTTGACTGTAATCATGAATATCATGTCCAAAACTGCTCTTTGTAATCTCTCTCTCTCTCTCTCTCTCTCTCTCTCTGTACAAAATGAATATTATCAAATTCCTGTATCTATGCTGTTTCTCAAGAACCCTCATCTTAAGGCTCAGCTGGCCGTCTCGGGATGAATTCCTTGTTCTATACAATTAGCAGCTGTCTTGGGTACCCGGGACTTGACTTGAAACAGGTTCAGGAGTCATGGCCCCTTCCTCACTAAATCCCCCCATCAGATAAAAGTATTTGCACAGTCAGACTACTCTATTAAATATTTTATCTAGAAGCTGCAGTGTTGGCAGGCAGCACATCAAATTTTTGTTCAAGGTACTTTTGACCTGTAAACTGATGAATGGGCTGCAGTAAAGTGTCCTGCATACCTGCTAGCTCTCCTTGTTAATGGTTTGTCACCACTGATAAAATTGTTTTGCTATGTTACAACCGAACACCGCTTCCCTGATTTATAGGAGGGATCAACTGGATAAGGTAGGCGACTTCAAAGCAAGTTGGTTTGCTTAGACATGTTAATCTATGATCATTCATTGAGAAGATGAATGCACACTTGGAGGAAACGGTAAAATCTACAGGTATTCTTAGAAGATGTCGTACATTGTCATAATTTTTTTTGACTACCGTGTAGCCATGTAACTGCATTTCCTGTGATGTCAGATAAAATATCAACAGTTCCAGTGGAAAAGTGAATGTTCATGACATTAAGTCTTAGTTAGTTAAACAACTCTTTTGTGAAACACTATCCAACGTAAAAGAAATATTAACGACATGGCTATCTAATTATTCTACTGTCTTTCATCATGTGTATAGTCTAATCCAATGGCGTAGGTAGAAATTGTTGTGTAAAAGTGGCTGCAAAAAAATTCCCTTGACAAAAAACTTTTATTATGCAGAGTCCATAGGAAGGGCAGCGCAGCAACAGCTTACAATACGAGCGCTGACAACACACAGCCTTTCCGAGTACGACCATGACCAGAGACATGACACAATCAACATGTACATATTACTTATAGGCCACAAATTCTGAGAGGAAAGTAGGAACCGAGAGAGAGCGAGATTACAGAAACCAAAAACTGCATTATAAAGGGCAGATATTGAACTGTAAGGATAATCGACGTATCCGTCCGACAATCTAAGCACATTTAATCAAAAATTAGATGTAACTCCAACTGCTATTTTCACCATTTCTGATTAGTTAGAAAACAATACAAACAACAAATCAAATGTATATATATTTTTGGTAAAAATAAATAAGTGTTAAGCCAACCTGATTGGGTGGGCCAGTATTCGATCCGTCAGGGCACAGGCCCTGCCTGGTCCAGCCGTGGCTTCGTCTGGTGTAATCGCCTGTCTCCCTCGATCTCTTCATGCAACAGCCCACTCGCACTGCGATGCACAGTGGGAGTGGGTTTCACAGAAGGGAATCCCCACAATTCCTGTCTCCTTTTTGGGACCCATTGAAGGTAAGGTTTTGAGAGGAGGGACCCAGTAGTAAGGGGAAGGAGACATGGAGATTTTCACTACTTTCAACCACAGTGCATCCTAATGTTAAAGTCTAGTATGGGTAGGCCAGATTCCCATTAGCTGCTGACAAACCAGTGATAAGTGAAATAATGACTAATAATAATTACACAAGGAGGCAAGTAAAAGAAAATTATGAAGATTCATTCACTTCTAAAAGTTGTTACATTTTTATTTTCTATTGTTAAAATTTTCATTTTCTATGGTCAACCAATTCCTCTATATAGTCTTGAGGAAGGTAAAAACTCTGCTGTGTGTGTATCCAGGCCGGTGAGAAGCAAAGCTACTAGCTTCATAAATGTCTTGAAAAAGATACAGCAACCACACTTAAGTAAAGCACTCAAAAATGAATCAAAAAAGATTTCTCCAGTGTACCGGTCCCTGAAGTTAAGTACAACTCACACTACCAGCCAATTAACCATATCATACCATTAGGCTTTGATGGAGAGTATTTCTACAATTCTACCTACAGTCAGCGCTATAGCAACAGGGGAGGCAGACAGCCTGCCAATCTGTACATCTGGCTGGTGGCTCAAATGTTAATGTATTCAATCACCAAGGTGAAAAACTTTACTTAAGCAAAACGGATCACCCTAACTGCTGTGGACAAATGTACATGTTGAATTATTGAAATGTGTAGCCTATGTGTTTAAGTTTCCCTGGGCATATTAGCATCAATCGGCTAAGAATCCTGCAATCACACAACGATCATGTTATATAAGCAGAGTGAAGATTAGATACTGTTCAGTACTTTTAACACTGCAGACCAATTTATGTTGTCACTATATTTCTTTTGATCATGACTGTCAACACTATATTATTACTGGTATCTGTACTTATTCCCTTTAGTACATTTTTGCAAACATGAATGTCAAGACAAGAGTTTATTTCTCCAGGTGTTATGATTATAGAATGTCTATGATAGTAGTACATTAATAACATTTACAGGACATATCATTTATTTTCATACATGTCTAGTGGTCAAAACCTTTAGGCTAGTGAAGGTCGGAGGTTCAAATCCCTCTGCCTATGCGGTGAAAAACCCTGTTGTTCTGTCCCTGGCTAAGAAAATACTCCTAGGCTGTTGTAGTAAATGAGAATATGTTTGTAGCATACTAACCTAGTAAATTCATAATGAATTTGTCTTGTGCCCCGGGTCGATATGTTTTTGCCACTGGATGATGCACCAAGCGGCCTGGTTATAAGATGCCCAGGTCCTTGAAATGTGCACATGAAATAACCCTATTAAAATAAGATGTTCCTGTGTTTCAACACACACTTTGTTTCTTTGATCGTTTCTGTGTATGAAGTAGATTGCATTATTGTTATCTCTCTGCAAACGGCAGTCAATAATTGTCTCACTGATGTACTGACTCACTTTGAAGAAGTCACATTCCTTTGTACAGCAAAATGAATAGATAACTTCCTAATAAAAAAAAAGATAATAGATTTCAAAACGGAATGTTTTTTTGAGTGGTTTGGTCATTTTTACACACAACATACAATGGCCTACAAAACAATACAAACTACTTAAAATATTGTACAGGTGCTGGTCATATAATTAGAATATCAAATATCATATGTCATCAAAAAGTTGATTTATTTCAGTAATTCCATTCAAAAAGTGAAACTTGCATAATGTATACAGTCATTCCACACAGAATGATATATTTCAAGTGTTCATTCCTTTTAATTTGGATGATTATAACTGATAACTAATGAAAACCCCAAAATCTGTATCTTAGTATCGCATCTTCCTCTTCACAATACCCCATAGATTTTCTATAGGGTTAAGGTCAGGCAAGTTTGCTGCCCAATTAAGAACAGGGATACCATGTTCCTTAAACCAGGTACTGGTAGCTTTGGCACTGTGTGCAGGTGTTGAGTCCTGTTGGAAAAAGAAATCTGCATCTCCATTAAATTGGTCAGCAGCAGGAAGCATGAAATGCTCTAAAACATTTTCTGAGATACTGATTTGGGGGTTTTCATTAGTTGTCAGTTATAATCATCAAAATTAAAAGGAATGAACACTTGAAATATATCAGTCTGTGTGGAATGACTGTATACATTATACAAGTATCACTTTTTGAATGGAATTACTGAAATAAATCAACTTTTTGTTTAATTATGTGACCAGAACCTGTAATGCTATTAGAAATTATTTTTTTATTGTAATGTTACCAAAGACTATAAACATGTAAACAGAACCAAATATTTGATTTTCTGATCACTGATTTATTTGACTGTTCAGTGTGGACTTAAATACAAATCACTAGTTTGAAAGGGGGTCCAATAAGTGTCTCTAAACGACTGATGTAACTGACCAAGTAGTAACATTGACTCAAAGTTCCATCACTTCATGTAATGTTGAAAACAAAACAACTGCCCAATCCAACAAATCCAACTTTCGCATCTTGGGCCGAGGCTATATATTTAGGTAGTTAAATCACATTATCACAGGACATTTGTAGCCTGTTATGTAAAATAATCGAACTGGCGAGAGACACAGAGAACAGACACATTGCAAGTATTCAGGGCCCCGAGAGGATTTATTTGCATGTGGATACATCATTTGTTTACATTATTGTAATACAAACCTCTATTGTAATTTACATTGCGATGCATTCAAAACCAAACTCAGTTTTTCAACACCAGATTGATGTACTGTATGAAGAAGCTACAGACATTTAAATATGATGATATTGCCCAGAGTTACTAAAGTGATCAAGCAAAAAGTCTGGTAAGTTATTATCTCTCAGTCACTTCATATAACCTCCTCATTCGATCACACAAGTCCACCACATGAAGGACAATAGGTTTGGGACTCTGTCTGGTCCCTGGATGGTCCCTGATGACAAACAGGTCTGCATGAGGGCCACCATCCTCTCATGGGACCTCTGTGTAACCATCTTGACATTGGTAGGCCTGAGGTTTGAATAAACGTCACATTCAGTAAAATAAAAAAAGGTGTTCTTAAGTGAACCAGCTACTAGATCAGATATCTGTTAATATAATGTGATGGGTTCCATTCATAAAAGTAGTAAATCCAGCCGGGTCTGCTGGGACCAAATAGACACAGCTCTAGATGGCACGGGCCTGCAACTCCTTCATCCCGTCGCTGCCATGGAGCCTGTTATGGTAGTTGTTGCACTGTCATCCTCTCCACCTTGAGATCCCCTGCTGGTCTCTAGACAGATAACCAAATGCACAATGTTCAATTCACTGCGTCCCTGGTCATTTCAACAACCATATCTCCAAGTCACGTGCTCCTGAGCCAGAGCCTACGTCATGGTTCTTGGTTAGAGATTGAATGTTCCGAGACCACCCGTGTGAGGTTCATGGTTCAATGGGATATTTGTCTCTTGTTGGCCAGTAGTAAGGCTCAACAGCCTTATAACAGTGGCAATGCATGGGATAGCTATCTGTTTTGACATAGCATACCTTGGCCACAAGGTGGCAATATTCAGCACACTTGACAATGTGTGGTTTTTGTACTGGAAGGGCCCTCAAGCTCCTAGGGCAGGGGTGTCAAACCGGTTCCATGGCGGGCTGAGTGTCTGCGGGTTTTTGCTCTCACCTTGTACATGATTGATTAATTAGGTCACTCATTGGTTAGTTCCTACCCTCCCCTGTTTCTATAGGTCTGAGCGGGCACCGCTATGATGCTTACACCGAGAGATGTCCTGGCTGTCTTCTGACTAACTAAATGATACTTTATTCATTAGCTATTCCCCCTTTTTTACTGCCGATTAGATGTAAAAAAGTACAATGTAAAAAATGGAACAAAAAAGACAGACGTAATTGGACTTCTGTCCAGGGTGTTTGGACACCCTCCAGGGCTCAGTCTGTCATCCTTCAACTTCCTTATGCCCTGCCATATCAGAAGAAGATCAAGTGTCTGCTGCTGAAACACGTCTGACATGCTGTTTCTGTCTTTGGACGTGTGTCCATTCGAATATGTACCTGTGGGAAAAGCTGCTGGGATGGGATATATTGTGGAATATTACTTTAAGCAGGTTTACAGGGTTGTTACAGGGCGAAAAACTGTCGCTCATCTGTTTGTGTGTGACTTTGCATGCTGTCTTGTTTTAGTATTATAATTAATTGTTACAACAAGGGAGATGATTGGTACCGCAATCACTCAGCAGCAGATTATTTGCTTTTAGTCACACCAACCAGTCTGCCTCCTCTTCCTGACTTGTTCCAGTTTTTTGATAGAAAAAAATCTGCCTCGATATTTGACTCAAGAATTGATGTGTGTGAACAATGTGTTGTGTGCTGGGAAGAGCAAGACCAGGGATGGTTTGACGTATTCCAATATTCAGTGAGCCTTAGATTAATGAAAGTTTATATGCCTTCTGACTAACTAAATCTCCCTCGGGACTCATCTCCGTCTCCCAACTCGCCATCTCCTTCAGTGTTGGTTGATACTGTAAATATGAATCAATGAGTTTTCTGAAACTAATATTGAATTCATTCCTTAGAAGCCTTAACGCTTCACTCTTTATTTCCTCCTGGTACCAAGGTACTTTTTAGTTCAGCTGCTCATTATTGACAAAATAAACATGAATTGACATTCACAGTATGTGGGTATTTCATTATTATTTGTTTATGTCTATATTTAACTTTTGAAGACATAAGAGCGAAGAAATATATTAACATTTACTGTAGGTGCATGTTTTCAGGAATTTGGGCACCAGGAAAACAATAAATGCAATCATTTGGTTATTGGGCTGAAAATCTATAGATCAAATGCATTTTATAAATCCCTTTACATACTGGAAGTTGTAACAAAGCACTTATATAGATACCCATCATTAACTGAGATTTTAGATGATTAAATGAGATATTAAAGCCTTGGAAAAATCAGAACGTAGAACTGAACTTGGAGAGGACCTGGCCACCTCTTGTTGTGCTGGGTAGAGATTAATAGAGTAAATGACCTTTCAAGGCCACAATTCATCAATACATTTATAGGTTCAGATAACCAGTGTGTCTATAAACACTGGTAGGCAGTGGCCAGAGTCTTCAAACAGAATGTAGATCTGCAACCCAAGCATGTGGACTTCGGACAAGGACAGCCAGGAGTCACCTGGACAGGTAGTCCTGAGGTGTGGTCCTAGGACCCAGGTCCTCTTAAGATCCCATAAAATTGCTGTGGAAAAAAGAGGGAGATATCCTTAGATATAAAAAGATATCAGTTAAGACAAGAGAGCGTGACCCTATGTTTCTGGTTATTCAATGATGACTAAAATCCCCCAATCAAATATTATCCAGTCACGAACACAAAGGACATGTCTAAACGGAAAAATATGCTTTTTTCATAAAAGAAAGTTATGGAAGACTTTAAATTATCTTGCTTAACACAATAGTTATATGGTTTGCAGGTGGATAACGTAAGTATAAGTAGATAGCTTTAACACATTAAATAGCCAACCACTCAGAATGTTCATTTTTTCTAACATTATATTTAAAACCTTTTAAATATAATTACAAAAATAAGGGTAAAAAGAGTGTGTACATAGACAGTATTGAGACTTCTTAGGTATTTAAGCAATGGACATGATTGAATTGAATCTACGTACAGTATGTTTGTTTTGTGGCCTTTGGTAGAACAATCAATAATTTGGTAACTTCAACTGAATTTAGTAAAATATTGCTATTTAAAACAATTGAATTGACTTTCATTTAATGTCATAATAATAGAAATAGAAATAATAAAATAATGTTTTCCTTCTGTTAAACAATAGGTTAGATCTTAACATGGATTTAAATCTCAGAAGAGTTAGGAAACGTTGTTTATTTGTAAATAAAATAATTGTGCTTTTTTTGTGCTATCGTAAGCTGGTTGACATTATCCTGAAAAATCGGATGTTCTTGTGGGCCCAGCCTCTTTTGATACTGGAAAATAAGGAGTGTAAAGCATATCATTAGTGACACATGGAAACAGTGTGGGACTAACAACATATCTTAGCATGGCACAAAGTTCAAATTGAATGTATCAACTCATCAGCTACCAATATAATGTTATGAATAATAATGTTGAGAGTAAATTACACATCGCATTAACTACTAAAAGCAACTTACAGACATTCACAATATACTGTGTTTCTTTTTTATAGGTGGGCCAAAATTTGATCAACAGAATTTTTTTGGGTAGCCCAGAGTGGTTTAGAGTGTAGTATGCTACTGCAAGTATCCAAGGAGAGTATGGTCTCTACTCTAGGAGATAGGAGATAAGTCAGTGGAAACTGATAAACAGACCTGGAAGAAGGTTTAGGGGATTTCTTAAGTATTCATAGGAGGAAACAAAAATATATATGAGAAAACGTTAACTTAAAACATTAATTGCAGATGTCTTTTGGTCATCTACGCTAGTATTTATGCAGAGCTCTTGTTCATCACATTGGTTGTTCAGCCCAGTGGCTCTTGGAGCCCACCAACATGACGATTAGTCGTAATGGCTCACTGGTCTGTTTCTTGATGACAGCTTTGGATTTGGCTAGCTTCTCAGCCTTTATATCTTCTTTGCGACATTTGGAACCTTGTTATTTGTTGAAATAAACTAGTGGAAGCCAAGCCTTGTCACTGTGTGGGTTTAATAAACATGGGGAATCATGGGGGAAAAACTGTTGCGTAGGGGAAGATACAAATATCTTATGCTGGACCAAGTTGTGAGAGACATTGCAGATTTTCAATGGAATTTCTATGTAGGTGTACAGAGGCCCAATATCAGCAACCATCAGTTCTGTGTTCCAATGGCACTTTGTGTTGGCTAATTCAAGTTGATATTTTTAAAATGTTAACTGATTATAAGAAAACCTTATGTTAGCACCACTGACAAGTGTTGGGCTGATTAAAAAGCAATAAAACTGGCCTTCTGTAGACCTGTTGAGTATCTGGAGCAAAGGTGTAGGATCACAAGACATTTGGGGCTGCATGCTAGCGGCCTACATGTCTACATCATCATAATGCATAATAGCAATTATAGGTGAATAGATCAGGGGCTATATTTGATATTATTGTTTGGGGTGAATTTGAGATCTGGGGCTATTCATCAAAGATCCAGGAGCTAAAGCCTTGGATGCCCAGGCCTAATGATCCCACTGATCTGGAGCATCAGTAATTGGGGATTTGATTACATGCTCAAAATGGCCAGCAAAAAAGAACGTTCTTCTCAAACTTGTCAGTCTATTCTTGTTCTGTGAAATTAAGGCTATTCCGTGTGAGGAATTGCCAAGAAGCTGAAGATCTTGTACAACGTTGTGTGTGGGAGGCCCGGTGCACAATTGAGCAAGAAGACAAATACGTTAGAGTGTCTAGTTTGAGAAACCGCCACCTCACAGGTCCTTAACTGGTAGCTTCATTAAAAAATACCAGCAAAACACCCGTCTCAACGTCAACAGTGAAAATACAACTTTGGGATGCTGGCCTTCTAGGCTGAGTTGCAAGGCAAAACTCAGATTGGCCAATAAAATAAAAGATTACGATTGGAAAAAGAACACAGACACTGGACAGAGGAAGTTTGAAAAAAGGGTTACGGAGAGACCAATCAAATTTTGGAAAGAAAAATCTAAGTTTGAGGTGTTCAAATCACAAAGAACATTTGCAAGACATAGACCAAATGAACAGATGCTGGAGGAGTGCTTGATGACATTTGTAAAGCGTGGTGGAGGCAATGTGATGGTCTGGGGGTGCATTGGTAGTGGTAAACGTACAGGGTTAATGGGATCTTGAAGTAAGAAGTTTATCACTCTATTTTGCAATGTCTTGTCATACCTTGTGGACGGCGCTAGATTGGAGCCAATTTCCTCCTACAACAGGACAATGATTCAAAGCACAGCTCCAAACTATGCAAGAATTATTTTTACAAGAAGTAGTCAGCTGGTATTCTGTTTATAATGTAATGACCAAAAGAGTCACCGGATCTCAACCCAATTGTACTGTTGTGGGAGCAGCTTGACCGTATGGTTCATAAGAAGTGCCCATCAAGTCAATTCTACTTTTTGGAGGTGCTTTAGGAAGCAACAGGTGAAATCTCTTCAGCTTAGCTGTCACGTCCTGGCTATGCCCCTAGCCATCTTTGTGCTGGCTGGGGCCATAGTCAGGACGTGGCCAATAGAGGTGGCTCTAGCCACCTCTATGCACTTGGGTCTCCCCAATTGGAGGCAGGTGTTGTGTATTGCCTCCAATTGGGGAACCTATTTAAGTTTACTGTTTTGAGCACATGGGTGTGGTTTATTTTGGT
>JACXGJ010003590.1:0-14029 GCA_016801105.1 Esox niger
GGGCTATTTTTCACATTTGAAAGAGAGTTAATAAATTGGGTTGTAGTGTTCTTACTGTGCTATGAGGTTTGCACACACTACATTTAATGCTTTAGTATATCCGGCCCAAACACTCCCTCCAAATGCTCCTGGCCCGGCCCCTCTGTCAAATTTTAGAACCCATTGTGGCCCGCGAGTCAAAAAGTTTGCCCACCCCTGTCTTAGACTATGGAAAAACAGTCAAATAAAGAGACAGCAGCCAGAGATGCAGCATTTTCTTCAGTAAACAATATCTCTGTTGGATCTAGAAACTGTAGAACCTGGAGGGCATAGTTCCAAACAATGCCTGAAAGCAACTATTCTTGTAGCGAGAAGAGGATACAGGGTTATTTTCATTTTTTATATATTTTTTTATGCTTTTTTTTATGGGTTTAGACCAAAAAGCTGAATTTTTGTCTCATCAGACCACATGACCTCCCATTCCTCCTCTGGATCATCCAGATGGTCATTGGCAAACTTCGGACGGGCCTGGACATGCGCTGGCTTGAGCAGGGGGACCTTGCGTGTGCTGCAGGATTTTAATCCATGACGGCATAGTGTGTTACTAATGGTTTTCTTTGAGACTGTGGTCCCTGCTCTCTTCAGGTCATTGACCAGGTCCTGCTGTGTAGTTCTAGGCTGATCCCACACCTTCCTCATGATCATTGATGCCCCACGAGGTGAGATCTTGCATGGATCCCCAGACCGGGGGAGATTGACCATCATCTAGCTAGCACGTCTTCCATTTCCTAATAATTGTGCCAACAGTGGTTGCCTTCTCACCAAGCTGCTTGCCTATTGTCCTATAGCCCATCTCAACCTTTATGCAGGTCTACAATTTTATCCCTGATGTCCTTACACAGCTCTCTGGTCTTGGCCATTGTGGACAGGTTGGAGTCTGTTTGATTGAGTGTTTGGACAGGTGTCTTTTATACAGGTAACAAGTTCAAACAGTTGCAGTTAATACAGATAATGTGTGGAGAACAGGAGGGCTTCTTAAAGAAACAGGTCTGTGAGAGTCGGAATTCTTACTGGTTGGTAGGTGATCAAATACGTATGTCATGCAAAAAATAAAAATAAATTATAAAAAAATCATACAATGTGATTTCCTGGATTTTTGTTTTAGATTCCGTCTCACAGTTGAAGTGTACCTATGGTAAAATTACAGACCTCTACATGCTTTGTAAGTAGGAAAACCTGCAAGATCAGCAGTGTATCAAATCCTTGTTCTCCCTACTGTATATCCCACATCCACACCCATTTGTACACATTTTGTACACATCCCTTTGCTTGTTACCACATGTGCCATGCCAATGTATTGTGTAGATCTAGCTATCTTCTAAAATATTGTTAACCACAAATTAAATAGAAGCACAGGAAAAGTGGTGGTTATCGTTTCCATTTTAGACTCCAACATTATAGCTGTATCTACTCAGCAGATGGTCTGGAACTACTGTGGACCGAATATTGTGGATTTATATTAAATAAGGACTTTGTTTGAGCTAATTCTTGTCAGAGGGGGAGGGAGAGGGAATGCAGTCTCTAAGTGAGATGGCTCTATCCTCATGTTTAATTGGAGATTGGGATATTAATTAAAACATTATAATATAATTTTTTATTTAATCACTGCATAGTTTGTTATGTCTCAGACTGCTGCTAATGTCTCCTGGATATGATAGGCTTTATTAAGTGCAATGGCTTCTGAAGTTTAAGCGAGTAAGGGGTTTTGGCAAAAAGAAAAAAGGAGCAAATATGGTTTGGTGAAGAGGGGTGACTCACTTGCCTGGCTGATAAGACACAGGACTACACAGCAAATAGTCAGGACTCACTGGTGTGGACATGAAGATAAATCTATGGTGGTTCATCAGAAAATACTCAGAAAATATAAAATCACACATCTAAGCAAGGATGCTCGTAAAAATTTTAATATTGTGCCAAGCTGCACATGGGCAGTCTGTCAAATCAAAGGCACTCCTTCCATTTGACGTTTTTGTATTGCCTCTGTTTTTTAAAAGTCTGATTTGTGATATTACACAAAATAATTTTTATTGCCATCTATTAACCTAAGCCCACACATTAACTTGTGATTTTGCCAGGCACCCGCAAGAAGCATGTAATCAATCCAGGATCTGGCTAAAGTTACATTGCCAAGCCAGCAATGAAGCAATTATAAACATCAATACAATCAATTATCAAACTGTCACAAATAAAGTTAATCATCAGTATACTAACATTGCAAAATAGCTCTGTTACTCAGTTCATATAATTGATAAATGGAACTAGTTTTGTCCAAATGGACAGATGGACATTAAGTACACTGCTTCGTTTCTGACCATGCCTACTCTATCCACATTGGACGTGGGCAGATATACAGTGTTTGTTGTGTGGAAACTAGAAAGAGGTTCCTAAACTCATCCCTGTGCCAGTGTCGCTGCCCTAGATCTTTAAAATAATGAATATAAAAATTAAGTATGTTTTTTAAAATGAGATGTTCATAATGTGTGGAATCAATCAAACCCTTATATCTGCCTCTTAATCTGTATTATTACTCATAACATGCATGCTCTCGACAGGGTTTCATGCTTTTCACCTAATCCGTATTATGCAGTAGAAAGATGTTTTTTCTTACAATAAAGCAATAACCACATGAATGCACATTGGCCTCTATATGCATGTTTCCAATATGACTATGTCTGACACAGGCTAAACTCTGACAATTTGACCAGGCTGTGAAATATATGCAGTCTTTTTTATGTACAGTGTATTCAAAAGGAATCGGTGCAGCTAAGCCGATACAGATATTGTCATAATCAAATTCATAATTTCAGCAGTTTGTCACATGTGAATGGATTTACTTGTGATCAGATGACCCAGGTGTGCATTTTCCATTAAGGTACAGCCGAAAACCTCATTAGTGCATTATTGTATATTTTAAAATGATTCTTCTTATTTTATACATACAGTTGATATGAAAAGTCTACACACCCCTGTTAAAATGCCCGGTGTTTGTGATGTAAAAAAATTAGAAAAAGATAAATTGTGTCAGAACTTTTTCCACCTTTAATGTGACCTATAATGTGAACAATTCAATTGAAATGTAAATCTCTGAGTGGGAAATATAAAAAACTCAAAAAACATGGTTGCATAAGTGTGCACACCCTTAAACTAATACTTTGTTGAAGCAACTTTTGATTTTATTACAGCACTCATTCTTTTTAGTAGGAGTCTATTAGCCTGGCACATCTTGATGTGGCAATATTTGCCCACTCTTCTTTGCAAAAGCGCTCCAAATCTGTCAGGTTGCGAGGACATCTCCTGTGCACAGCCCTCTTCAGATCATCCCACAGGGTAGCCCATCCCAGCCTTGTGCAGGTCTACAATATTATCCCTGATGTCCTTACACAGTTCTCTGGTCTTGGCCATTGTGGAGAGGTTGTAGTCTGTGTGATTGAGTGGTGGACAGGTGTCTTTTATGACATTTTAGAGTTGTGACTAGATTAAATCAGAATTCTAAGATTAAAGTCAGAATTATAAAATTAAAGTTAAGTTTCCCAGACATGAAAATATCCAAATCAAGTGACATTGGTAAACTTTTGAAACAATCAATCATTATTTGTTTTTTATTCATGGAAAAGTAGGTGAAAAGGTGTGTTTTATGCTTGGCCACACTTGTGGGATAATCATCCAGTGGGATAATGTGTTTTATTCTGAATTAAGATATTTCCCATTTGCATTCATCAATCCCTGCCCAGTTTTTTTTAACCTATTTTACCACTGGAATGGTCTGTCACATTCTAGCGTGATTATTTTCATATGACGAACCCTTATACCACACTGATATGAATATAGAAAGCAAAGACAAAAAACTAAATCCATTAAGTATTTTAACATTATTACTTTATTCTACAATACATTGTTACATTGTTAAAGTAGGTCAAGTTGTATTGAAACATTACCATTGTAACTTCATTGCAACACTTGAACTTATATTCACATATTTTTTCCATTGTGACATTTTAGTGCAACGTGCACTAACAACTGTATAGCAGTCAAGTGATTCATTTACATTGAACATGCGTCAGAAACTCATTAATCCATCAAATTATCATAGGTTTTTGAAAATCAGCAGTTGGCATAACTTTTACATACACTCAGCCTGAAACTAGCAAGAACAAGCAACAACAAAGTTGATGCACAAAGGCTAGGAAAAAGAAGATTAAGAGTGCATGGCCTTCGGTCCATGGCATTAGTTAGCATGGGCAGATGACCAGCAAGTGAATACATGCAGACAAGCCATGTTCAGTCTTCAGCAGGATCCAGACTGACTGCACCACCAGGCAGATGAGGACAGGGATGACCATGTCGGCTATAGCGACAGCAGGAATCATCAGGCAGCAATCAGCAGCAATGTGATTTGTATATGGAGCATGAACTTTGATGTTGACTTTCAATGTTACAGGAGAGAGATCTGTAATAAAATCTAATAGGAAAGTAGTGATGTTCTGTTCCAATCATTTTGAACTCCCAGCATCAAAACAATGTTTAGTGTGGTGATCGACTGCTCGGTACTCTTGCTCAATACTGTTCCAAGCTTTTGACACTCACTGCATCGGAACCATGTTCAAAAACACTTCTGGTCACATGACGCCAGGTGTTGAAACACTTTGTCAGGTGATATTGAACAAAACATGTGTTGGTTGAGTGCGGTTGAGTGTCAGACACCTGACTACAATGAGTTTTGAAATGAGGTGGCAATACCAACAACTGAGAATTAATAGTGTCACTTTTTGCAAGACAGACATTTGTGAGATTACTGAGAGATTGTGAGAGTTAGGTGTGTGACAATTGTTTATCGTTAGCCTGGTTGTAGTAACACATTTCAATGTGCTTTTTGCAGTACAGGCTTCTACAGTTCTCTGGTGACTGAGCACCTGTGAAATAATTATCTCATTATGACGAAAAAAACTTAGAGATACAGCAGTTTTCAGCTTTGAACTTTTTAGTTTAGTGGCATATCCAGCAGTTCCAGTGTGGTTCTGAGGTTCTTCATCCACAGGAGTGGGAGACATGGGGAGTAAGGTAGTGGATGGTAAATAAAGCCAACATCTTACAACTTTACAAACTGTGATCAAGCCATTATAAACAAGAAGATGTCTTCGGATGGTAGCCAGCTGTTGGTAAATTGGTATTGCTTTATTGGAAACAATGTAAAATGTTATTCCTGCCCTAACGTGCTTTGAATGGCAGAAGATCTCTTAGTTACATCAGCCATTCTTTTTACTGGTGGGACATACAATGACATCACAGACTGGGCTAGACTTCTGCGCCGGCCTTCTGCGCCTTCAAATCCAAAATAAGACCACATACTATGGTGTTCAAAAATAATATCTCATCCCAGCTATAAATGAAGAATACAAACTCAGACAAGAATGCATCATGTCAACACTCCTCAAGTACTCAGAGGATGGCTAAGACATTCTGTGGAGATTGTCCTGGACTTAAAGGAAGCAGATCCTTTAAGTCCTGTAAGTTGCGAGATGGGGCCTCCATGGATTGGACTTACTTGTCCAGCTCATTCTAGAATATGCTAGGTTTGTACTGGGAAACAGGCAGGAAAATTGGGTAGGAATCTCTGGGACAGTCCTTATCTGGTTCAAATCTTATCTAAATGGCCAGAGTTACGTTGTCACCATTTGTAATCATGAATCTGATAGGGTAGCTATGCCATGAGGAGTTCCCCAGAGATCAGTTCTCAGACCGCTTCAACCTTTATATGCTACCTCTGGGTTAAACTCTGCAGAACAACAACATTAACTACCATAGATATGCAGATGATACTCAAATACTGTGATGGTGAGGTGACGGACAGCTCCGTCATCTCCCACTCTTCCTAACATCCCAATAGTAACAAACTCATCCCGGTGTCCTTCGTTTGTCTTGTCCCCAATTGTCTCACATACCAGGTCCCATTTAAGTAATTAGTATGTGTTTAAATGTTTCTCCTCTGCTCACCTCAGTTGTCAGCCATTGTTCCATGTTGCGATGAGTCCAAACTAAACATGGCCAAGCTGTATTTAGTAGTCATGCTGGACACAACTGGAATAAACTAACAGAAGATCTTAGACGTGTTTCAAACATATACATTTTCTTATCCTGGTTAAAGACACTTCTATTTTCACGCACCTATGACTGAGCGTTTAAACTTAACCACGCTGTTTGGCCTTACAGCTTTACTAGCTTCCTATGTTTTTTCTAGTTTATATTGTTATGATGTTTTTTTATGTTTGCATTTGAGTATTTGTTCTTATGCTAATGTATTTTTAGATTTTTTTGATTGAAACATGTTTTGTAAGGAAGGCTATTAACTAGGCTATTTCAAATAACTATGCTTTTCTGTGGTCCAAACTGAATGGAGTTTGTGGAAAATATGATCGCTTAAATTACGAGTCTGGTCCTATGTACTGGCACCAATTTCAATACAAGGACTCCTGGGAATGACCCAGAAAGATGCATCATTCTTGTAGCCTATTCACTTTG
Source organism: Esox niger (assembly GCA_016801105.1). NCBI lineage: Eukaryota > Metazoa > Chordata > Actinopteri > Esociformes > Esocidae > Esox > Esox niger. The sequence goes on from JACXGJ010003590.1 coordinate 6,556, forward strand.
TGAAAATGACATTATTCAGAACAAGAATAGAGAAGGGTTTTCAGAAGAACAGGTGTTTCTGGCCAGTCTGTAATCAAAGCCACAACTGCTGATTCTCCAGATACTCAACTAGTCAAAGAAGGCCACTTTTATTGCTTCTTAAATCAGCACAAACATTTTCAGCTGTGCAAATGTAATTACAAAGGGCTTTTCTAATGATCAACTAGTTGTATATACAGTGGGGCAAAAAAGTATTTAGTCAGTTTAGGTACACTTCAACTATGAGAGACAAAATGAGAAAAATAAATCCAGAGAATCACATTGTAGGATTTTTTATGAATTTATTGGTAAATTCCTTGGTAAAATAAGTATTTGGTCACCTACAAACAAGGCTGGGAAGACTGAATCTGCAATAGGTAAGCAGCTTGGTGTGAAGAAATGAACTGTGGGAGCAATTATAAGAAAATGGAAGACATACAAGACCACTGATAATCTCCCTCGATCCGGGGCTCCATGCAAGATCTCACCCTGTGGGGTCAAAATGATCACAAGAACGGTGAGCAAAAATCCCAGAACCACACGGGGGGACCTAGTTAATGACCCGCAGAGAGCTACGATAACAAAGGCTACCATCAGTAACACACTACGCCGCAAGGGACTCAAATCCTGCAGTGCCAGACGTTTCCCCCTGCTTAAGCCAGTACATGTCCAGGCCCCTCTGAGTTTTGCTAGAGAGCATTTGGATGATCCAGAAGAGGATTGGGAGAATGTCATATGGTCAGATGAAACCAAAATTGAACTTTTTGGTAAAAACTCAAGTTGTACAGGAGAAAGAATGCCATACCAACTGTGAAGCATGGGGGTGGAAACATCATGCTTTGGGGCTGTTTTTCTGCAAAGGGACCAGGACGAGTTATCCGTGTAAAGGAAAGAATGAATGGGGCCATGTATCATGATATTTTGAGTGAAACCCTCCTTCCATCAGCAAGGGCATTGAAGATGAAACGTGGCTGGGTCTTTGTTAAGCATGACAACGATCCCAAACACACCGCCCGGGGAACCAAGGAGTGGCTTCGTAAGAAGCATTTCAAGGTCCTGGATTGGCCTAGCCAGTCACCAGATCTCAACCCCATAGAAAATCTTTGGAGGGAGTTGAAAGTCCATGTTGCCCATCGACAGCCCCAAAACATCACTACTCTAGAGGAGATCTGAATGGAGGAATGGGTCAAAATACCAACAAAGGTGTGAAAACCTTGTGAAGACTTACAGAAAACGTTTGACCTCTGTCACTGCCAACAAAGGGTATATAACAGTATTGAGATAAACCTTTGTTATTGACCAAATACTTATTTTCCACCATAATTTACCAATAAATTCATTAAAAATCCTACAATGTGATTTTCTGGATTTATTTTTCAATTTTTTTCTCTCATAGTTGAAGTGTGCCTATGATGAAAATTACAGGCCTCTCATCTTTTTAAGTGGAAGAACTTGCCCAATCGGTGGCTGACTAAATTATATTTTGCCCAACTGTATTGATCAATTTGGATTAGCAAACACAACATTCCATTGGAACACAGGAATGTTCCATAAAAAATCTGCCGATTCCAGCTACAATATTTACATAATTAACAATGTCTACACAGTATTTCTGATCAATTTTATGTTAATTTAATGGACACACATTTGCCCTTCTATCAAAAACAAGGACATTTCTGAGTGAACCCAATCTCTTCAACACTAGTACATATTCTTCTATTATAAAAACTACTCTTTGCTTTTAGCACGTGCCAGTGGAAAAGACTGCAGGCTCGGCCTGAATCTTAGTCCTTGAATATCTTAAACAAGGATTGGAACAACTTGGAGAGAGAAGCTCACAGAGAGCCTTCCGGAACAGGGTGACTGCCAGACTGACCATTTCGCATGCATGTTTGCCCAATTGGGTGAGTTTCACTCTTTGTTCATGTAGCTGCTCCTCACTCTGAGTAGTGGCAGTTACACGGCCCTCTCTTATTTGTGGAGAGCTGAGCCACAGGCATTCTGGGTGAGTTGTTGGGTGAAGGGAAGCCAGTGGATTAATGTACTTGTCTTCTTTCTCTGGGGCCCACTGTTGGGCTATTCTCCTCTTCATCATAATGAGCTGCACAGAGAGATATGGAGTACATAAGACACATTCTGTCTAAATATATATTTTGAATTTTGATACAGTAGTCCTTACCAAGCAGACAATAAATAATTACAATGATGTTGGAATGATGCACTTATTAACGGCATGGTCATGGGTTATAGTACTGTGGTTGTATAAAGATGTATCCACAAACTAAGATATACAACAAAAACGTGAAGTCGATTTCCTATACGACTGTGGTTGGATGTGAAGTAGACACATTTATCATAAGTAAAAATGTTGGTTTTGTGTGTGTAACTACATTACATATTTTATTTATCTGGTATGTCACCAAGTGACAAAGATGAGATGTCCAATAGCATTCAAATGAGATAACTCTAAAGAAACAATAAAATACTATAAAAATAAGTCTATAAATAAGTGTACAAATAAACTTTGACACTTAACAAGGTAGGAGCAATACAGACAGGAATAAAGCTTTCAGCAGGTGCAATTATTAGATAGCAGATTGTTTATTATAGTGTTGAAGGAGTAAAGTGAGATGTGTTGTGCTTAAGCGTCATGCTGCATCCCTCTGTCAGCTTTGCTGTAAGGAAATTCAGCCAGGAAACCTATTGTTATGTGACCCACCCCTTAAGTGGATTTATATGTTATTCAGAGGGAAAGGCATGCAGGCACATTCCATTGTTTCTTGTGACATCCAGATTTCTTTTTTTTTTTTTTATAAACAAGTGATAATCAGAATTTTCAATAAACAAGTGAAATGTATATCCTGTAAAAATATCCTCTTTGAAGCAACTTGAACTGGTGTCATGAAGGCTAGTTTAATATCTTTTATAGTGTTTGTTTGTTCATATACACAATTTAATAACTTCCAAAACTGCTGTGACAGTTTTGGAAGATATCTACAGTATTCCAGACTTCTGAAAGATAACCACAGTATTTCAGTTCTGTCAAATTTGGCTTAATTAAGATCTCAACGAAAATATTTTGTAATTGAACCCAAGTACTGTTGTATTCCAATGCCTCAATAATTGCTTTAGTAACTAGAACATTTTAGGTATGGGTACATGTGCAACATACTCTAAATGGCCGAACTTATGTAGACACCCCTATTAAGTATTGTCTTCAAGTACATTTTTGCCCTTCTAGATCTGCCCCGGTCCAGTGTAAGTGCTAAAATGTGGTAGACACCAGCCCGCCACGAAGTGATAGACAACACAAATTCATAGAGTGGGGCTGCCGAGTGCTGAAGCGCATAGTGTGTAAAAATTGCCTAAGAATTCCAATCACCTGTTGCTTCAATCACCACAGAGTTCCAAACTGCCTCTGGAAGCAACATCAACACATGAACTGTGCAGCTATACACAAGCCTCACATCAGCATGCCCAATGCCAAGCGTTGGCAGGAATGGTGTAAAGCACTTTGCCACTAGACTCTGGAGCAGTGGACACGTGTTCTCTGGAGTGATGAATCATTCTTCATTTTCTGGCAGTCTGATGGACAAATCTGGGTGTGGCGGATGCCAGGGGAATGTTACAATCTACTGCAAGCAAGAGCAACTGGTGGCCCATGGGCCACATGCTGCCCCCACTCTCTCATTGTACTGCCCTTAGATTAATCTAGAAAACAGTAAAAGGAAACAGCTTTGAAAAAATGTAATAGACCACTGCAAAATTATCAGTTTCTCTGGTTTTACTATTCATGGGTATGTGTTTGAGTCAAATGAACCTTTTTGTTTTATTCTATAAATTACTGACAACATAACTCCCAAATTCCAAATAAAAATGTTATTATTTAGAGGATTTATTTGTAGAAAATAACTGGAAAAAATAACCCAAACAAGATGCATTGTTATCAATATATATCAATTTTTCAACAACCACATACTAATGTTTTATCTTAGGAAGAGTTCAAAAATCAATATTTTGTAGAATAACTGATTTTTAATCACAGCATTCAAGCATCTTGGCATGCTCTCCACCAGTCTGTCACATTGTCTTGGGTGACGTTGTGCCATTGGCACACATTCAAGTAGCTTGCCATTGTTTGATAGCTTGTGACCATCCATCTTCCTCTTGATCAAATTCTGAAGGTTTTCAGTGGGGTTCAGGTCTGGAGATTGGGCTGGCCATGACAGGGTATTGATCTGATGGTCCTCCATCCACACCTTGATTGACCTGACTGTATGGCATGGAGCATTTTCCTGCTGTAAAAAACAATTGTCAGGGTTGGGGAACATTGTCAGAGCAGAAGGAAGCAGGTATTCTTCCAGGCTAACCTTGATTCATGCGTCCTTCACAAAGATAAATCTGCCTGTTTCCAGCCTTGCTGAAGCATCCCCAGATCATCACTGATCCTCCACCAAATTTCACAGTGGGTGTGAAACACTGGCTTCTTGGCTTCTCCAGGTCTCCGTCTGACCATTAGACAACCAAGAGTTGGACAAAGCTGAACATTTTACTCAGAGATGAACTTACTCAATTCCTCTAATGTCCAAACCTTCTAGTCAACTGCAAACTTGCTTCTCGTTGATGAAGGCCTTTTTTTAAGCTTTGCACGACTTCAGCCCTGCCCCTAGGTGAACTGTCCTCGCCGTTCACTTCACCCCAGCTGCGGTTTGCCATTATTTTTGTAGGTCACTTGATGTCATTCTACAGTTGTTGAGGGATATTCGAGTAAGTTGACGGTCATCTCGGTCAGTGGATATCAGTGGTCGTTTTTGCCCTCTGCAGCTTTGGTGTCCCCAATGACTGTTGCTTGAGCTTATGAACCACTGACTTTGAAAGTTTCAGGACAGAAGCAACCTGATGTGGTAAGATATGGACTGACATTGTATGTACGCATTGACAACTTGCATTCATTTCATTCTCTGTTTATAAAATATTTGAAATTGAAAAAGTTAATTAGCTGATTATAGTGTGGCACCAGGTGTCTTCTATATTGAACCTTTTCACAATATTCTAATTTTCTGAGATACAGATTTTGGGGTTTTCATTAGTTTTCAGTTATAATCATCAAAATTAAAAGGAATGAACATTTGAAATATATCAGTCTGTGTGGAATGGCATTTTTCTGGATTTTTGTTGTTGTTATGCTTTCTCTCATTGTTCAAATAAACCTAACACAAAAATTATAGACTGATCATTTCTTTGTCAGTGAGCAAATGTGCTAAATCAGCAGGGGATAAAATACTTTGTTCCCGCTCATTGTATATGTCAGGACAGCGGGTAAGGATCCAAGCGCGGACTGGGAGCGAGTGGGGAAGGGGCAGGCGTACGGGGACGGGAGGCGTCTAACGTACCGGCGGCAAAGGCACAGACGAGCGGCAGGCAGAGTAGTCGGGGACGGGCAGATGGTCGGTAAACGAGTGGGCGGCAGAAGTACAGTCAGGGAACGGGCAGAGTAGTCGGGGACAGGCGAGAGATCAGAATACCGGCGGGGAATAGAAGTACAGGCAGGGCTCAGGCAGAATAGTCGGGAACGGGCGAACGGTCGAAACACGGGAAGGCAGAACGAGAGTCAGGCGACCACAAGATGTGGCATGTAAAAATGAACCATTGATCTGGCAGGGGAAAAGTGGCAGGGAGCTGTATTTGTATGCGTGGTGACGAGGTGAGTGGAGACAGGTGTGTGAGTGGTGATTGGTTACAGGTGTGAGACTTGGTGCGTATTGGAGCGCGGGAGCCCTCTGCTGCGCACTCGCGGAGGTGGAGACGTGACAGTATATATGTATGTATGTATGTATGTATGTATGTATGTATGTGAATATATGGATATACAGTCCCCTCAAAGTATTAGAACGACAAGGAAAATTCCTTTGTTTTTGTTGGTCACTGAGGACATTTGGGTTTAAGATCATAAGATGAGTATGCTTTAATTTCCTGGTATTCACATCTGGATGTGTTAAACAGCTTAGGCCATATCCCTGTTTGTATTAGACCACAGCATCTTTAGGTGAGCAAAAGTAATGGAACAAATAATCTTAAAGTAAATAACATTTAATATTTGGGGGCATAACCCTTGCTTGCAATAACTGCCTCAATCCTGCGACTCACTGACATCACCAAACTGTTGCATTCTTCATTTGTGATTCTAGGCTTTTACCGCAGCTTCTTTCAGTTCTTGTTTGTTTTCAGGGTGTTTCTCCCTTCAGGCTCCTCTTAAGGAGTTGAAATGCATGGACTACTGGGTTAAGGTCAGGTGATTTTCTTGGCCAGTCTAAAACCCTTTGTTTTGTTGGCAGTGTGCTTTGGATCATTGTCCTGTTGCATGATAAAATTCCCCCTGATTGGTTTCAATGCTTTTCTCCGTAAATTCTCCGACAAAATGTTTCTGTACACTTCTGAATTCATTCTGCTGCTACCATCATCAGTTACATCATCAATAAATATTAATGGGCCTGTTCCAGAAGCAGCCATGCACACCCAAGCCATGTCCATGCTTCACAGATGAGCTTATATGCTTCGGACCATAAGCAGTTCCTTTCTCCGCACTTTGCCCTTTCCATCACTTTGGTTGAGATTAATCTTGGTCGCATCAGTCCATATGATTGTGTTCCAGAACTTTAGCAGCTCATCTCTGTACTGTAATTTCCATCTGGCCTTCTGATTCTTACTGCTAATGGGAGGTTTGCATCTTGTGGTGTAACCTCTATATTTCTGCTCTCTGAGTCTTCTTTGAACTGTGGACTGAGATACCTTCACCTCTGTATTGTGGAGTTAGTTGGTGTTGTCACATACAGATATTTTGGGTTTTTTCTCAGGATATTTCTGTCATCAACTACTGTTTTTGTTGGCCGACCGGTTCGACGCCTGTTGCTCAGTACACCAGTAGTTTTCTTTTTCAGGACATTCCAAATTGTTGTGCTTGCTATGCCCAATGTTTGTCCAATGGCTCTGGTTGATGTTCCTTCTTTTCTCAGCTTGACAATGGCTTGCTTTTCTCCCATAGACAGCTCTATGTGTCACAGTCGGGATGTAGTAGAGCAAACAGACCAGGCGCAGGCAAGAGTGGCAGTCGGTGATGTCTTTATTTTAAACAGAAAACACCAAGCACTTGATTATAACTGATAAAGTAAGCAGGCAAACAAAAATGAAACTTATCATGAACATCAGGACACACCTTAACATAGAACAAAGACTGACAAATGAGGGGAGCAGAGGAGAAACATTTAAACATATACTAATGACCTAATTGGGACCTGGTGTGAGTGACAATTGGAGACAAGACAAATGAAGAAGACCGGGATGAGTTCATTACCATTGGGAAAACAGGAAAAGCGGGAGATGACGGAGCTGTCCATCACCTCACCATCACACTCTGGTCTTCATGTTGATTTAATCTCTTTAACAAGAAAAGCAGTCC
>JACXGJ010003590.1:14129-52558 GCA_016801105.1 Esox niger
AAGGATGGAGACTAGTCATGCAGAGCTATTTAATGTTTGAACAATCAACCTAAAAGGCAGCACCTGGGCAACAAGAAACATCTGTCAGTCACATGTTCCAATACTTTTGCTCACTTGAAAAATGTGTGGGTTTAAACAAAGGGTGGTATGTCCTGAGTTGTTTAACACATCTAGATGTGAATACCAGGAAATGAAATCTGAAATTTTGAACTCTTGTCTAATACTCATCTTTTGATCTTAAACTCAAATGTCTTCAGTAAACAACAAAAACAAAGGAATTTGCCTTATCTTTCCAATAATTTTGGAGGGGACTGTATATGTGTGTGTGAATATGTAGGTTAATGAATTCATTAAATATAAGAGCTCTGTCATGGTCTTATATTAACAACATGTTTTCTTTTTTAGTAGACGCTAGGCCATTGCAACAGTTTGATTGCTCTAGGTGACATTGCTTGCATCCAGCCTATCTTCAAGCCAAACAAACTAAAAACACCTAGGTGTCATGTAGTGGCAATTATAGAAATTATGGGGCTGTATGGAGGATTAGTTAATAAGAAAAACAAATTTATTCGATAACCCAAAAGTGTTTCATTATAATGTAGTCCTGATCATTTGTCCAGTATCAGTGAAGAGAATAGGGTCCATAATTTTTTTTTAATTGAAGACAAGACCTTTGCTGCTTTTGATTAGTGATTAGGGATCTAACTGACTTTATTTTACATGCCAAAGGCCAAATGGTTATGTTATTAACAAATGTCTATATAATTAAGTCATCCTGGTATTTTGGGTAGATGAATGACCCCAATAAAGATTACCAGGAATACTTTTCTAGCTCTTTTCAAATGAAAGTTAACACTTCTAGCCTTTACAAATGTTTCTGAGAAAATAAGAAGACCAACTGAACCACCAGCATTGACCACTATTATCTCTAACATCCTACAGGAGTTCCTAAAGTTCTACCACAGGACTCACTGGGAAAAATAAGACATCTAGCTTATGGGTTTGGGAATAATGTACTATAGTCATAGTGTTACAATTAGGGTAACTTTTAGGTGTAGCCAAGGCATTACATGTTAGGGGTTAGGGCTAAGTTAAGTTTGGGCATAAAGTTATTGAGTTTAAGGATAAGGTTATGTTTAAGAAAAGGTTAAGTCCCTGGACACCATTAGAATAGAAAAACAAGGGTGTGTATGTTCATGAGTGAGCAATAGTATTTAAAGACCAACCTCAGATTCAATGTTACAACGTCTTTTGTTGGTTGACCTGCAAAAAGTACACAACGTGTGTAGCAGGAAACTATAATAACCGCGACACAGTAGAAATACTGCGTAAATACATGAACAGCTTGTATTTATTATAGTTAAAAGGGGTGTGGCAAGATGCTACCCATCAATCTTAGGTCACACAGGTGGTAGGGTTGTCCCCCCACCTTATCCTTCCTGCCACCGTTGTGTTCACCTAAAGGGACAACTGCCCCTACCTTCCCCCAACAATCACATTCCTAAGGAACAAAGGACAGATACCCTTAATGGTTTAGCCAGTTGAGCAGATGGTCAGAGAACCTAATGATCCTCTGTATTATATAGACATGTGTGTCACAACCAATAACCAGAGTTACATACTAGGTAATAGATAAGCAAACTTATGTACATTGTCTCCAATGTACATTAGTTAAGAAATTGCCACAAGTCGCACATAGGTTAACATTGAATAGGGCAACAAATGGTGGTGCCATTTTATTTATGGATGGAAATACATGAATTTAATATGATTGCTTTTAGCTAATGAAGAGGTAATCTTTCTGTTTCATGTTTTTAGAGGAAAAGGTTTATTTATCTATATTTATCTGGTCTATTCAAAGACATATACAAGATCATTTGAAAGTGTTGGGCATGGTGTGATACACGGCCTGCTCATAATACTGTGCAATGTATTTAACTGCCTGACATTATTCATCTTGACAAATTGACTAGCTTGACTTATAGGGGAGTAATACTCTTCTTTTGGAGTTATAGAAAATGTTCACAAAAATAATGAGTACCTAATTGTTCACTGGGGACACATGAAATATATCCATCTTCCACTGATCTTGTTCAAGGGGACAGTGATTCTGTTCCAAGGGGCTCCCTATCTACAGTAAAGTGCATTACTGCTTAACCAGGGCCCATGTGGCTCTGATAAAATGTAGTGCACTAAATAGGGGATAGCTTTCAGACTTGGGGCACCTACAGAGTTAAGTTTATACCCATGAGAAGGTTCCATTTCACTGGACCTCTTACAGATGTCATCCCCTGATCATAGACCCACAACCAGACACTGCTGTCTATAGGAAAAAGTGGTCAGTTTGGGGACTGTGTATGGTTGTCACAATTTATTAAGATGCATTTATCTCACAAGTAGTAAGAATATTTTACGATCCTTGTTTCTTACCCAAACCTACATAGGGGAAGTTTGACAGATTAAACCATTTCCTGGACTAGGACTGGGATTAATGTGTCTGCAACATGTTCTTTAAAATGAAATTGCGAAGTTTTAAATCTTTATTTCAACATGGCTGTCAGACACATTATGCAACCCGGGGATGGTTATCACGACCTTATTTTATCAGCAATTAATTGATTCACTTTATAGGGTTTATAGGGTTTTAGAAAAATGAAGGCAATTTGTGGCTTAAATTATATTAATATATTTTTTAAATAATGATTATTAAATTAAACAAAACCAACAACATTTATTTTTTGTGTAATTGTATGCATTCATAATTGTGTATCATTTTTTAATACATTTTCATGTGGGCCTTGATATGGTATGTAACCTGTTCATTTGATCTCCTGAGAACAATATGTATTTTGTGGGTTAGTGAAAATCAGTTTCACTTTGCAAAGATGTTTCGGGGATTTCGTACAATATTTAGTTGGTATTGAGTGGTCAGTAAAGTGGGAAAGGTTTTACACAAAGAGCAATGTACCCACACTGCAACAGTACATGTGTACTGGAGGCAGTGGCTTTCTTTCCTTCCCTCTCATTTTACCCAAAACAAAATCACTCATAGCCGTTGTCATTCACTCATTTGTCTCATTGTTTAAAGCCCTTTCTCTTTACAAACATGTTGTTGAAATCAGAATTCGTAGTTGGATAGTGCTCTACTGTAGATATACAGTTAAGTCCAGAAATATTTGAACTGACACAATTTTTTGAATTGGACTTGAAATGAAACAACCAAGATGCAGTTTATGTGCAGACATGCTGCTTTAATTCAAGGGGTTGAATTATCGTATGAAACGTTCAGACATTGCAACCATATTCATACACAGTCCCCTTATTTCAAATGTAATTGGAAAAATTAACACAATCATAAATACATTTTTTATTGTTTGCCGAGAATCCTTTGCAGGTGTGATGGTGCAAGATTAATGAGTGTGTAAAGAAGAGGCAAAAAGTAAAAAAAGAGGCAAAAACAAGACAAATGATAGAGATTCAAATTACTTTATTTATATAGTTGTTTGAAATCAGCCATTTTGTACAGTGGTTGAAATAATGAATCGTGTAAACGGTTGTCAAGGGAGAGAGTAATTCAATTGTTTATTGCAGCATTAGAGCATTAGGTCTTCCTTACACATCCTCAATCCCATCTCACTCAATCTCTTCTCACTGTAATGTTGGTTACAAGCTAATATATACATTGAAGGGCATGTTTACCTAGCAAAGATCAGGTTTCCAAGACAGTAACCCCCATGCCAAATGGTCAATGTAAGCATTCCTCTGGTTATCAGAGCGTAACCTACAGAGAGATAATCTATACAGAGATGTTTCTGTTGTTCTCATGATCTAGGCAGATTCATTTCCAATGAAACGTACAATAATATTGTAATTGATAATGCTCAGATTCCACACTCCCCTGTATCAAACATTTAAAGAAAAACATTACATGTTTGTTAAAACATTACAAGTACAATTCAATTCCTAAGGAAAAGGCCCATACACTTATGTTACAAATGATTAAGACAAAACAACAAAAGGAGTCTGACCAGTCCTGGCTCAGATTCCACATGGTCTTTCTTTTGGTAGGATGTGACAAAGCACACCAGCACGGTGAGTAACAGACAAACAAAAATATGTGAGGTGCAGTGGCTGAATATAGAATATAAACACATCGAAACACTGATAGGAACCAGGTGTGTCCTCGGGATGCTCTGCTGCAATCACTCACCTCCCGGTGGTTAGTACACTGGTGAGGTGGAGCACGGGAGAGGACGCTGTGCAACGCGGAGCAAACATTGAAGCAGGCAATGACTTATTTCTGTCTAGAACGCATGGACATCACCAAATGCTTGGTTTATACCTTTGTGATACGTTGCCAGGCTTTTACTGCAGCTGTCATCAGTTGTTTGTGGCTTAGGTTACGGCCTTAGGTTTTGTGTTCAGCAAGTGAAATGCATGCTCGGTCGGGTTGAGATAAGGTAAATTACTCGGCCATTGCAGAATATTCCACTTATTTTCCTTAAAAAATTCCTGGATTGCATTTGCAGTCTGTTTTGTGTCATTGTCCATCTGTAAAGTGAAGTGCTGTCCAATCAACTTTGCTGAATTTAGCTGAATCTGAGCAGACAATATATCCCTATAAAGTTGAGAATATAGTATTTGGCTGCTTCTGTCTCCTGTCACATCATCAATAAACACTAGTGCCATTGGAAACCATGGATGCCCATGCCATCACATTGCCTCCACCGTGTTTCTAAGATGATGTGTTATGCTTCTGATCATGAGCCATTCCAAGCTTTCGCCATACTTTTCCCCCCATCATTCTGGTACAGGTTGATCTTAGTTTCACCGGTCCAAATAATGCTGTTCCAGAGCTGGGCTGGAATTTCTAGATGTTTTTTCACGAAGTCGAATCTGGCCTTTCTATTCTTGGGATTCATGAATGGCTTGCACTTTCTTGTGAACCCTCTGTATTTGCTTTCATGACGTCTTCTCTTCATGGTGGACTTGGATAATGATCCACCACTGTTCTCAGAATGTACCTTACTAATGATTTGGCCACTGCTAATGTTCCTGCTATCTCTCTGATGGATTTATTTTCGCAGTCTAAGGATGGCCTGTTTCACTTGCATTGAGAGCTCCTTTGACTGCATTTTGTGGGTTCACAGCAACAGCTTCCGAATGTGAATGTCACACTGGAATCAACTCCAGACCATTTACCTGCTTAATTGATGAAGAAATAACGAAGGTATAGCCCACATATTTCCATGAAACAGCTTTTGAGTCAATTCTCCAATTACTTTGGTTCCCTTGAAAAACAAGGGGCTACATATTAAAAAGCTGTAATTCTTAAACACTTCCTCCAATTTATATGTGAATATACTCAAATATAGGCTGCGAGACTGCACTTTTAGCCAATATTCATTATTTAACTGTAATTTAATATATTTTGGTAAATCGACAAAATAACAAAACTTATCAGTATCCAATTATTTCTGGACCAAAATGTAAATATTTTGTACATCACTGTAAGACCAGTGTTTGAAACCTGCTTGTGGATTAGCTCAGAGGTCCCATAGAGAGCAGTGCATTTGGATAGCATGCAATAGGTTTGGGGGATTTGTAAATGAATATGATCGCCTTTCCATGCCATGCTCTAGAGATTCCTTGTGGTGGCTTGGGTGCCTGTGAGTTTCAGTTCTGATAGCCTGCGAATTTATCACAGTGCTAGTCAGTTTACGTTCAAGGAATGGATTAAATGACTGAAAATAGAAATATGTTCATATGTGAGTCTAAAGAAGAATAAAAAAACTGACTTTTTGTAATATCTCTCCGCTTAAAATGAGTTTAACAGCATAATCATTTATGCAATATTTATATATATTATATATCTTTTTAAAATAATTTTTACATCCGTGTTTGCAGAGAAAATAGCACTAAAGTGGGGCTGATAGACTGAAGCATTTTTTAAGGTGAAGGGTAGACATGTGTTATGGAAGGTTTGAGTTAGGTTTAAAATATGGTAATTGGGTTAGTTATTAGTTCTGAATGTTTGAAGTAACTATATTTTCTACCTGGTTAATCTGTACCAATTTACCCAGTTAAACTTGTAGATGACCATGGTTACCTTGAGTCTATTCACTTGACACGTATTATATAGCTGTGATCTTCCCGATTAGTTCAATCGGACCCATTAACCCTGATCTAGAGACAGTTGAACATTTTATCTAATAAAGTTTAGGTAAGAAATGGAGGTGAAAAAACTGATCCTAGATCTGTACACAAGGGAGGAATTCACCCTGGGGCTGAAGCTGTAAACAATGAGTTGTTTTCTTTTCCAATTAAATCTGTGATGGAAAATGAGCCTATTCTCAGAGACAAGCGTCAATGCACCAGCAACAGTAGTCATTGGCAACTCCAACACCAACAGGCCTGGCGTCCCCAGAGGATGTTCTCACAAACAGTCTCTGAGCCTGAAATCGAAATAGCAGGGGTACTGTTACATGTAGGCCTGGCTAAAGGTGAAGGATCTTAATTGGACCTGTTTCTCACAGCAGGAAAATGCTGTTGCAATAGGAAATGTGATTTGTATAGATAATAATGAATAGAAAAGTGTTGATCTTTTTAGCAGTTTTAGTGGTTGCTGTACTTTTAGATGGACTCACATATACACTGTTTAGATGAAGTTCCTCTTTACTTAATCTAAAGGGTGCATTTCATTACCGGTTCATGATGCAGAACATTTTGGAAATGTTCATTAGGGACATACAAATGTCGAACAGCTTCTCTGATCTGTTTTACCTGACAATAGTGGCAATACCTGTTGGTTGTTTGAATAACCCCTTTTCCAAAATACTTGGGACGCTGCGTAAAATGCAAATAGAAACAGAATGAAATGATGTGCAAATAATTTATCCCTATATTTATTTATAAAATTACAAAGACAACATATCAAATGTTGAAACTGAGAGGTGTTAATATTTTTAGAATAATATATGCCCACTTCAAAAAAGCATGTTTACCACTGTGTTGCATCACCTGTTCTTTTGATCTGATGTCTTTGTACCATTTTCTATTGAATATCATTGCATGTTTTTATTGACATTTTCCACAGTGTCCCAACTTTTTGCGAACAGGGTTGTATACTATAAGGACACTATCACGTAATGTGTGAAGAACTATGGGAACTATCTTTTTATCTATTTACATACTGGACTATTGAACACCTCTAAAGTGGATTATGTATCTATATATATATATATATATATCTATATATCTATATATATATCTATATATATATCAGTGGTTCTTAACCTGGGTTCGATCGAACCCCAGGGGTTCGTTGAGTCAGTCTCAGGGGTTCAGCGGAGGTCAAGACACACATGCGACTCATATGAAATATTCATTATTATGTTTTTGTTTTTGTGCGAAAATCATGCTTTGATGGTTTTGTTCTTTGAACACAGTGATGTTGATACACGGTTCATTCTGTGCACCAGTAAAATACATACCTATATTTTGAATTTGAAAAAATCATATTTTATTTTTCCAATTAAGAAGGGTTCGGTGAATACGCATATGAAACTGGTGGGGTTCAGTACCTCCAACAAGGTTAACAATGATATATATACATTCATTTTCAAAGGTGTAAGGCCCCTGAACATAGAACTTCAGCCATTTATTAAGGTAGTAAAGCATATACAGTATGTCTATATATATATATATATATATATATATACATACAGGTGCTGGTCAAATGATTAGAATATCATCAAAAAGCTGATTTATTTCAGTAATTACATTCAAAAAGTGATACTTGTATAATGTATACAGTCATTCCACACAGACTGATATATTTCAAGTGTTCATTCCTTTTAATTTTGATGATTATAACGGACATCTAATGAAAACCCCCAAATCAGTATCTCAGAAAATTTGAATATTACTTACGACCAATACAAAAAAAATATTTTTTGAAATGTTGGCCAACTGAAAAGTATGAACATGAAAATATGAGCATGTACAGCACTCAATACTTAGTTGGGTCCCCATTTGCCTGAATTACTGCAGCAATGCGGCGTGGCATGGATTTGATCAGTCTGTGGAACTGCTCAGGTGTTATGAGAGCCCAGGTTGCTCTGATAGTGGCCTTCAGCTCTTCTGTACTGATGGGTCTGGCGTATCGCATCTTCCTCTTCACAATACCCCCTAGATTTTCTATAGGGCTAAGGTCAGGCTTGTTTGCTGGCCAATTAAGAACAGGGATACCATGGTCCTTAAACCAGGTACTGGTAGCTTTGGCACTGTGTGCAGGTGCCAAGTCCTGTTGGAAAATGAAATCTGCATCTCCATAAAGTTGGTCGGCAGCAGGAAGCATGAAGTGCTCTAAAACTTCCTTGTAGATGGCTGCATTGACCTTGGACCACAGAATACACAGTGGACCAACACCAGCAGATGACATGGCACCCCAAACCGTCACTGACTGTGGAAACTTTACACTGGACTTCAAGCAATGTGGATTCTGTGCCTCTCCTCTCTTCCTCCAGACTCTGGGACTCTGATTTCCAAAGGAAATGCAAAATTTACTTTAATCAGAGAACATAACTTTGGACCACTCAGCAGCAGTCCAGTCCTTTTTGTCTTTAGACCAGGCGAGACGCTTCTGACGCTGTGTCTTGTTCAAGAGTGGCTTGACACATGGAA
This sequence comes from Esox niger, assembly GCA_016801105.1. NCBI lineage: Eukaryota > Metazoa > Chordata > Actinopteri > Esociformes > Esocidae > Esox > Esox niger. Next base: position 22,815 of record JACXGJ010003590.1, read on the forward strand.
TGTGACAGCTGAAACCCATGTCTTGCATACATCTGTGCGTGGTGGTTCCTGAAGCACTGACTCCAGCTGCAGTCCATTCTTTGTGAATCTCCCTCACATTTTTGAATGGGTTTTGTTTCACAATCCTCTCCAGGGTGCGGTTATCCCTATTGCTTTTACACTTTTTTCTACCAGATCTCTTCCTCCCCTTCGCCTCTCTATGAATGTGCTTGGACACAGAGCTCTGTGAACAGCCGGACTCTTTAGCAGTGACCTTTTGTGTCTTACCCTCCTTGTGCAAGGTGTCGATGGTCATCTTTTGGACAGCTGTCATGTCAGCAGTGTTCCCCATGATTGTGTAGCCTACAGACCTAGACTGAGAGACCATTTAAAGGCCTTTGCAGGTGTTTTGAGTTAATTAGCTGATTAGAGTGTGGCACCAGGTGTCTTCAATATTGAACCTTTTCACAATATTCTAATTTTCTGAGATACAAATTTTGGGGTTTTCATTAGTTTTCAGTTATAATCATCAAAATTAAAAGGAATGAACATTTGAAATATATCAGTCTGTGTGGAATGACTGTATACATTATACAAGTATCACTTTTTGAATGGAATTACTGAAATATATAAACTTTTTGATGATATTCTAATTATATGACCAGCACCTGTATATATATATTCCGATCAGCCATAACATGACCATCTGCCTAATATTGTGTAGGTCCCGCTTTGCTGCCAAAACAGCCCTGACCCGTTGAGGCAGATCCTTTAAGTCCTGTAAGTTTATTGTGACCAGATTTAATAGGGTGAAATACAGGACAGTCAGTGGAGTCTGGTTGCCTGTTGTACTTTTCTCATGAGGCAATCTTTCTCAGAATCCACTTGTCTTTTATGAGTTTTTCATAGAAAGCTGTGCACTTTAATGTAAAATTTACGTGAAAAAATAACATTGCCTTTGTGGGTGGTTGTTACAATGAGGTGGGATATCGCGCACACAGGTGCTTCGGCTTGGCAGCTCATGAGAACTAAAATGTGATTGGATAGTATTCTGTAAAAAATAAGGAACCTGTCAGGTGCTCAGGTAGGTGGTATGTCTCAAAGTAGCATCCCCATGAATGGCAGGAGGTTTCCCAGCAGAACATGCCCAAAGCATCACCCTGCCTCCGCCAGCTTGCCTCCTTCCCATAGTGCATCCTGATGCCATGTGTTCTCCAGATAAGCAATGCACACGCACCCGGCCACCCACAGGATGTATAAGGAAATGTTATTCATCAGACCAGGCCACTTTCTTCCATTGCTCTGTGGTCCAGTTCTAATGCCCATTGTAGGTGAAAGTGAATGTTTTACTGTGTTTATTGAAATTATTGCTCAGTGCCAATGCCAATTAGCATACATTTCCTGATGATAATTATTATTACATTTCTAAATTAATAAATTGTCCTTTAAACAAATAGTTTTAAATGAATGTAGACTGTCGGAGTGTAAAAGCTGCTCACTCAATGTGAAGACTGCTGTCAGCTTCTGAAAATAATGTGATCAATGCGTGGAGAGATCTTTGATGGGCAAAACACGTGTCATGTCCAAGGGTTATTTTTCAAGACTGTCCATTATATCAATTCTTTTTTTCAAGAGCAAGAACTTTAGGTTGTTAAACGTATAGTAGGCACTTGTAGAGGACATATACGGTGAGGGGAAATAGTTATAATTAACTTACCATTAAAATTATAGACTGATAATTTCTTTGTCAGTGGGCAAACATACAAAATCAGCAGAGGATCAAATGCTTCTTTCCCTCCATGTATTACTTTTATTGTCTTCATCATGATTTGTGTATTAATTGCTTTATGAACTCCAATAAGCCTCTGTAACAAATATGTTTACTGATATGCAGAAATGTTATCCAATATCCAGTGTAGTAAATGGAATGTGTTAGAATATGAAAATTGCCACAATATTTCCTGATCACAGGATAGGGAAAGACTTTTGTGTCAGCAAGGTTCTTTTTGTCGCTTCATTTAAACCCCTATTGAACCCTATCGAACTACTGAACCCATCCTGCGGAAGTTCGTATTTGACACAGATTAACAAAATTGCCCTAATGACAACACAATTACCATCCTACTGGCCACCATCTCAGAACAATTAAAGTTGCTGTCACATTTTCTGAATGAAAACCTCAAAGTATAATTGGAAATGAAGACTAAAGAGCATTTTACAATAGTTAGATGTAATACACATTAATGTGTTAGGAAAATAACTAACCACAAAGTAGAAGATGCATGAAAGCCACAAAATGGCCCTTTGAAGGAGTTCAGTGACTGGGAGTGAAGTAATGGTGCACAAGTCAATATCATGAAGAGCTCTGCTTAACACTTGCCTGTATGCAGGTGTGGAAAATAAGTTGTTACTCAATATGTACAATGTATAACCATGTTTGCAGTTTTTTAGAAAGCATGAAAGTGGATGCAGGTCAGGTGACCTTGATAGAGCTTTTTGTCCCACACAAAAACCTAACACTTCCCATGCCTCAAAACAACCCTTCTCTATCGTGAAGAATGGTGATGACATTCTTCAGGAAGAATGGATGTAGAAGAATGTGGGAGCTACAAGAGCAAACATGTGTCCCAGTCAAAGTCCTTATCTGTAACCTTTTGAGAATCTAAAAATGATTTGAAAAATGCAGTCCACATGCGTTGCCCAAACAACATGTATAACCTGGAGAAAAAGGCCTACCTGTCACTACCCACAAGCATGGCACGTTGTTCAGTGCATGAGAGTACCAGCACCTTTGACTTTTTCATAGAACGGGTGCTGTCATATATACTATGTGCTACAATGCGTTAATTAATGATAACACCGGACCAAATGGACCTGTTGGGTATAGCACATTAAGTAGTCGCCTTTAGCTGGCAGTTTAAGAATCGAATATGGATTAGATTGTTAAACATTGGATTCAATCTTTGAGATGTCATTAAATAGCTTATAATAACGTTGTATTATCATGCTGGCCTTAAACACTAAACGATTCGAAACGTAACACTGAATATCAGTTTGGCATAACACATCGTGGGAAGTAACTGTATCAGTCATTGAGACAGGTCTGTCTCTTCACAATATTCCTGAAAGCATCCGCGATGTGACGGCGCCGAAACCACGTGTTTACGTAATAGAAATCCAATCTTTCAATTTATACCCCCCTCCCTATCTATTTTCAACTAGACATCCAAAGCGAAGCGAAATACGTCCGAATATTTTACCAGTCGCGTCGTTGGCTACTTTACATGTTAGTGCATGTGTTAACCAATTGAGAGAAAAAATCCTTCAGATAAGAAATATAAAACACCCAGAATCTTTCAGGATAAAACAATAGGAAACAAACCTGTCTTTGCGAACGTTGCAGTAAGAGCTAAAAAGATATGTAAACTGGGGTTGTGAGAATTTTACTTCGGCAAACAATTGGTTTCTTACAATGAAACACCACTAAGTGAAGTGACTTGATTTGGCAATGTGTTGTTTTGTTTGGGCTATCGTTGCAGTCTGTGCGTGTGCATAGGATGCATCCTTCCCTGGCGTTTGATGCTGTACAGATCCTCCCTCCTCTCCTCAGAGTGATGAACTAATAGGCAATGGTTTTCTCCTCGGAAATCTGCCGTTTTTCACAGTTTTCACGTTAGTTCTGTTTGTTTACAGACAGCACGTCTCCCGGTGCGACACATGCAATTTATAGAGTATATTTTTTATCACCGACTCTCCGAGGTGGCATCGTTTATACGCCAGAAGAAGAAAAAGACACCTTTATTGTGAACTCGGACAGATACATATTTTCACCACGTGAATGAAAACGCCTAAGACTCGGATATTACCTATTTTTCTATGATACATTTGGCAGCCCTGTCCTGGAGAACTGAAACAATTGTGTTATTATGCAACCGCAAGGATCTCATCTATATCTGGGTGTTTAAGCCACAGGATTGCTCTTCGCCCAAATCAATGTGGTTTCTTTGGAACATTTTCAGCAAAGGAACGCATATGCTGCAGTGTCTTTGTGGCAAGAGTCTTAAGAAAAACAAGAACCCAGAAGGTAAGACCTTTGTAATTCTGTTCGTTGCTTTTCCCAGTGTTGGACTGCAATGTGTGTGCGTGTGTGTTGTACGTTTGTTTGTGGGGTAATAGATCTGCAATGATGTTTGTGCAGCGAGTGGATGCAGCGAAGAGGGGGGAATAACTTATCCTGTAGAGCGGCTATACCCTGTCGGCAAGCCCTGGAATGGGGACGCGTAGCGCACAGACCGAGCGCGCGCGCGCACATACACAAACACACGCACACACACACACACAGACACATACACACAGACACATACACACAAACACACACACGCACACACACAGGAAAAAGCCCCCATGCAAACCAATGCATGATCTCTTAACTTTTTAAATAGCGCCCAGCAACATTATATGTAACCACGTTTGATAAACAGTGAGATCATAGGCTAATAGCTTACCGTGTCTCATCGAACTGTCTAATCTACAGTCTCTCGTTTTAACCAGCTAGGTTTTAATTATCGGGCTTGCTGCAGCAATACTGTATTACCCCCGCAACATTTGCCCCTCGATTTACTATGCTATGTTTTTGGCGAGCTTTTTAGTTGAGGCACTCAAACAGTGCATCATTATCCAACAATCATCAATAAATGTTGCAATATTTGTATCGTTGTTAAAAGGGATGGATTTTCTTATGTAGTCTTTGATCTTATGGAACGCTTATTGAGATAAGAATAATACTGGAGCGTAAATGTGGACTTTCAACAAAATGAATTATTTTCTGTCGAAAAACAACAACAAACCACTCCAAAACATCCTCATTTGATGTCATTCTACATTACGTTATCGGTTTCCATCTTAATATTGACCATTATACCCCTTAACAGGCCTAGACTTCTGCTTGGCTGATCAATAAAAGTGATCGTTCTCAAGGCACCAAGGATTTTTTGCCAGTGGCAACTACCCTTCTGTCAACAGGCTGCTGTTAGGAATGAAAGAGAATTTTGATCAGACAGCCAACAATGGTTATAACCTCGTCTTTTAAGGTGAAGTACTTAACACCTGTTTCTTTTTCTTTACTCGACATTGGTAGGCCAGGCTACTGCAGCATAGATCATTACGCTGTGGCTATATGTTGCCTATATTGATGAAAACGCAAAAAACAACAAAATAGTCAATCGGTTGTCCTACTTTTGTCAAATTCTCAGAATAGAATAATCACGTCAATAAAGACAACTATCACTTGGGTGAATTCAATTAATAGAGTGGCATTATAGCCTTGTTAGTGTGCAGCAACCTCATTAATCTTGTGCGGCTTTTATGGTGTACCTCCCAGAGAAACTAGCTGCAGCAAATTATATGAACTTCTACAAGTGCCATTCTGGGGACTACTGTAACCAAATCTGAGCGACAAGCCTTAAGTTGTCTCTGTAGGCTACATATATCTTGTATTTTAATTTAATTAACTGCACACTAAGGATCAAATGAAATAGTGTCGTTGTGTACATTACAGGACCCAGCTATAGCTTTTTCTGTGACTCGAGGACTGAAATATTAATCAGGGCATTTGCAAGCAATTGAAACACCTGCTGAAAGTCTGTTGGCAGTTTGGGTCTGTGAATGTCTTTTGAAATGAAACCATTTTGAAGCCCAGTGTAAAGATAGCATACTTATAGACCAACTTTATTCACCCTATGCCTATCCATGGAACCTATTTGTAACAAATATTGAAGCATCCGTATTTTTGTTTCACAGATGTAGTTATGGATGAAGGAGAAGGGGATAAAATGGGCTCTTCAGCTCAGTTGTTTCAAGATCCATACAGTCAAACAGGTTATGACAAATCAATTAATAAACATACAGTTGCATGTAGCAAATCATTTAGTTCTGTTTCCCAGGGTAATTACGGACCCAGAAGCAGGAGTGAAGATTACCCTCTAGCCGTCCTAAATTTACCATTATCCCTAGCCTATGGGTCGTGGTCAAACGTTCTGCCCTATATAGGAAATAGGGTGGCATTTGGAACTCAGTCATTAATGAAGCCGTGCTGTGTTGCAGTGCTGTGTTGGCCAGCTCAGGCCTAGGCTAGCGGTGAAGCCACAGCACAGTATTTTTAGAAACGTAACTCAAAGAGCAGCAAGAAGCATAACCATTCTTGGTAACATCACTGACATTTTCAAGTGCGTTTGCCAGCCCAGTTAAAAACCTCAGTTTTAATGGATTTATCTCTCTTCTCTTTCACTCTTCATTCTCGCAATCTTCCGACATACTCATGCGTGAACTCAATCACATGCTATTTCCTGACACACTTTATTAACCTATATGGAGTAGTGTTTGAAGTTTTAAATGTCCAGTTTCTTTAGCATTCTGTTCTAGCAGATGGCTATTTCTGATAGCCGGTCTTGGATAACATTTGCCTGGCAGAGGCTAAAGAGCAGTTGGGACTAGTTTCTGTGAGTGTTGTGTATTCTATGCTCTAGGTCTGAGATAAACATTTGTTTTTGCCGGGGTTGAAGGAAAGATGATTCGCTCTGTCATTTGAGCAAAATCTCATTGCTGAGGCACAAAAAATAGAAATCAGTTTCTTTGAGGCATGTTCTTAATTTGTATCATGACATGTAACTAGTGTTAAATGTAGACTGTACATTTCAATTAGTTATTTTGTACACGTCATTCTTTGATGTGAAGTGTATGGCTAGTGCAAGCCAGAAATATATGTCACCGTAAGATTGATCCAAGAAAAGTAGAGTACTCCAACTTATAAATCACAGTTGATAATTTGATACAGATGAGTAGAAGAAAGCCTTGCTTTCCGTATCTGGGATGCAGAGAGCATTGAAATTGCTTTTGTCTGCATAATTTTAGCAATATTTTGAAAATATGTGGTTAATCTCAATTATCATTAGTATGGATTTAAGGAAACTCAAATCTATTTCATTTCCCTCCCGTCAGCACAACTCAAACGGTGTAGTGTTATTTTAGCTGCCGATCCAAACTGTAAATGTGATGAGCTGTGACAGCCCTGTCTGCTACCTGTCTGTTCAGCACACAGCAAATGTTGGGGTCAGTTCCATTTCACTTTCAGTCAATTCAAAAAGTCAACCAAATGTCCAATTCCTCTCACAAAATGTGCTCATTAAAAGCCTAAATGATAAAATAACAGGTAGCATAAGATAATTAAGAAAACTTTAAGGAAATCGATAGAATTGGCTTGGAACTTGTAACCCTGGCAAGTTAATTAGCAAAAAGCTATACATTTTGAATTGCAAGGCATGAATGACCCTAAATTGCAGTTATGGCCCTGTTACATCGCAAGAACTGCACTTCCTCTGAAGTGTGGTCCCAAGCTACTCCGCTTCTTATTGCACTGCTTTCTCAACCTGTAAGTTTAAGCCAGTACACCCAGACTGGAGGTGAATGTATTTCCTGGCCAAGAACCACAGCTGAGTTCATGGGACACATACTGTGGAACTTAGCCCTCATCCTACCAACTGTGGTATGCACAGACCCCTATGGAGTACTTTTTGTCATGGCACAGGTGCTTCATTCTGTCATTAAAAATGTTCATGACTTTGTGAATCAGCTTGTTTCTAATGACTTCATATTATTGTTTCTATTTAATTAAGTGCTTTTTAAAAATACTAATGTATTGGGGTCCTAGGGGACCCCAGTCAAAAGCACCCAATTCCATCTGTATAGTTTATGTAGCACCCTATTCCATCTATGGGCTGGACAGCAACATATTTCAGGAATGATCAACAAGAATATCAATAATCCTTGCACTCTATTTGTCATAGTCGACAAGCTTACAAACCCAAAAAAAGGAAATCGCATCAGAACTCATGTCCACTGTGAAATGTAAAGAATTTGCGTTTCTTTAGTGAATTTAATGAAGTATTTGGCGGGCCATCAGAAATACACAGTCTAACAAGGACACTGTACCATCACAATGACCAGCAAGAAATAACTTGGTTAATATGTCGCAATTTAATACAATTGATAAAAAATCCCTAGAAGTAACAGTTCGACATCTTAAAGCTTCTTCTACATGTTGTCTTGACACACTGCAATCAGACTTTTTTAAAACAACTTTTAACTCTATAACAATGGACTTGCAGCAAATAGTTAATAGCTCTCTTGAGATTATTATGTTTTGATTCTGGCTATATTTTGTGTTCAAATCAGTCACCAAAACAGCATTCTCTCAGCTAAAAAATATAGGCCGAATAAAAAAAGGCTTAGTGTCCCAAAAAGACCAAGAGAAGCTCATCCATGCTTTTATCTCTAGTAGGGTTGACTACTGTAATGGCCTCTTAACTGTACTCCCCAAAACTGCAGCTCATTCAGAATGCAGCTGCTAGAATGTTAACCAGGACCATGAGGACAGAGCAAATCACTCCAGTTCTTAAATCTTTGCATTGGCTTCCAGTTAGTTAACTGAATAGATTTTAAAGTTGTGCTTTTAGTTTATAAATCTCTGAAAGGTTTAGGACCCGATATATTTCTGATAGGTTTGAAGTTTATAAACCAAGCAGGGCTCTTAGATCCATGAACACAGGTCAGCTAGTAGAACCAAGAGTCCAAACTAAACATGGAGAAGCTGCGTTAAGCAGTTATGCTGTACACATTTGGAATAGAGTACCAGAAGATCTCAGACATGCACCAAACATCTTCATCCGCTTATCCGGTATCGGGTCGCAGGGGCAGCAGCTCCAGCAGGGGACCCCAAACTTCCCTTTCCAGAGCCATGTTTGCAGCTCTGTCTGAGGGATCCCGAGGCATTCCCAGGCCAGTGTCGAAATATAATCTCTCCACCTAGTCCTGGGCCAACGCTGAGGTCTCCTCCCAGTTGGACGTGCCTGGAACACCTCCCTAGGGAGACGTCCTGGGGGCATCCTTACCAGATGCCCGAACCACCTCAACTGGCCCCTTTCAATGCAAAGAAGCAGCGGCTCTACTCAGAGTTCCTCACGGATGACTGAGCTTCTCACCCTATCTCTAAGGGAGACACCACCCACCCTTCTGAGAAAACTAATTTCATCTGCTTGTACCCACAGTCTAGTTATTTTGGTCATGACCCAGCCTTCATGACCATAGGTGAGGGTAGGATTGAAAATCAACCGGTATGCCTTCCAGCTCAGCTCTCTTTTAGTCAAAACGGTGTGGTAAAGCGAATGCAATACCGCCCCCGTTGCTCTGATTCTGCGGCCAATCCTCCGCTCCATTGTCCCTTCACTCGCGAACAAGTTACACAGATACTTGAACTCCTTTACTTGGGGTAACGCCTCATTATCCCAAGTGAAGGAGGAGGCACTCCATCGGTTTCCTGCTGAGAACCGTGGCCTCAGATTTTAAGGTGCTAATCCTCATCTCAACCGCTTCACACTCAGCTGCGAACCTGTCCGGTGAGTGCCGGAGGTCACAGACCGATGATGCCATCAGAACTACATCATCTGCAAAAAGCCGCAATGAGATCCCCAGCCCACCGAACTGCAACCCCTCCCCACCCTGACTATGCCTCGATATCCTGTCCATAAACATGTTACAAACATGATTGGTGACGAAGCGCAGCCATGGCGGAGGCCAACTCCAACCTGGAACAGGTCAAATTTACTACAGAATTCCCGAACACAGCTCTCACTTTGGACGTACAGGGGTTGGATAGCCCTAAGAAGGGACCACCTCATGCTCGCTACACATCCCACAGTATCTCCCGGGGGACCCGGTCATATGCCTCCAGAGTCTTTCCCCACCCCGTGACCCAACTCACCACCAGATGGTGATCGGTTGACAGCTCTGCCCCTCTCTTTACCCAAGTGTCCAAAACATGCGGCCTCAGATCCAATGACACGATCACAAAATCGATCATCGTCCTTCGGCCTAGGAGGCTCTGGTACCACCTACACTTATGGTGTTCGTTATAGATAATCCATGACTAGCACAGAACTCTAACAACAAACAACCACTCAAGTTCAGGTCTACGGAGAGTTATTTAGACTTAATGGCTTGGATTTGCTCTGACCTGTGTTGTGACGGGTATGCCTTCCTAAATCATGTCAAATCAATTGAATTTACCACAAGTAGGCTGCAATCAAGGGCACATGATACATCAGATCTAAATTTGGAGTGTCATGGCAAAGGGTCTGAATAATTATTTACATAAGATATTTTATATTAAATTGGCACAAATTTGCAGGCATTTGCAAAAATTGGTACACTTTTCTAAACATGTTTTCTCTTCCTCATCATGGGATATTGTGTGCAGATTGATAGAAAAATAAATGTAATCAATTATGAATTTAGTCAATACCAAAACAATATAGAGATACTGACTGACTGGTTCTGAGGGCATGCGCCAAAGAGAACGTGTATCATTCTTTTTCTGGAGTGCCTGTTAGTCATTGAGCACAGAAATTCAATTGCAAAAGTCTTGATTCTTTGAATATTTTTTTTTTGCTGACCGAGTGAATTGCAAAAGTCTCTCAAACTTGACACTATCAACACTCATTGAAACAAACGGAGCCGCTACGTGATCAGTGCATCTGCTAAGCACTTTAACTATCTGTCATTACTGTATGTTTAACCTCATATAGTGTCAATAATTGGTGTTATTTATTGACCTTTAGATATTGCATTTTACATTGTGACCTTTGATATGTATTTATTTGGAACTGAAATTACATCTGGTGATTCCATTGGCCAGATTGTCACTGTAAATTTGAATTTGTTCTATATTGTCATATCTGGTGAAATGAAGGTGAAAGGAAGACAAATTAAGTTAGCAATGTCAGTCTTTTAATCCATATCAAGACCAATTTCAGCTATCACAGAAGGCAGAAGGAATGTTTCAACTTGTCTTGTGAGGCTGTGATGGAACATCTTTGTTTCATTGCTTGCAACACTTGAGCAACTAGGATCACTGCAGTAGTTAGCCCTTAAGGTTTGGTGGTCTGTTAGAACTGGCACTGGTGCTCTCTTAAACACATGCTTTATAATTCTGATTATAAATCACTTTATGATTAATTAAGTAAATCGAGTAAATTAGTATGGTGGAAACACTGCAGCTGTTCTACCAGTTATTAATTACTATTCACAATGTTGCCATTATTTCTCAGAGTGAAACTTTGAGAACAGAAGATCTGAATGTTAACACGTTCCCCCTGCATAGTTTTCATGCAGTTAAAGAAATTAAGTCAAGTGTGATAAAACCATGTAGGGATCTAAACTCTACTTCAGCACAGCAAATCCAGCTGACCCGGGTGAGTCTAAGTCAACCCAAATGTCCTCTGAAGCTCATCTGTTTCCATACTGCTTCCACACTGCTTCTTGTAAACATTTGTACTCAACCAGAAAATGCATGCTGCAATCCCTTGCGCCAGAACAACACATTTACTGGCCAACAACCTCAATTGAGCACACAGGCACAATGGTGTGACAAGGTGCAACCATATGTGATAAACAACTCCCCAAACCCAGATGGATTAAAACTCCAGGCTGCAATGGCACTCCTGTACTGTGAGGCAGTGCCTTTGTGTTAGTTCATCGCGCCACTCAGGGACCTACTTTATGATTTATTTCATACAGCGTTTTCTGCTCTTCTTCCTCAAGGGTGACAAAAATATTGGGCTGAATTGAATATTGGATTTTTTTTCTTTATTAAACTTAGTTTTTTTCCATGGTGTGCCTCACTGTCAAACCACAGGCTCATAAACATTTGAGTAGTTTAATATTATTCTCCAACCCTTACTTTTCGCACGCACGCACGCACGCACGCACACACACACACACACACGCGCGCACGCACGCACGCACGCATGCATGCACGCACGCACACACAAACACACACACACACACAGAAAAATAGGCAGTCACTCACATTTTGTGCTGGGCAGTGGGAGAAGAGACTCCACAGTGCAATGCAAAAGTACAACAGCACTAAACTATTTATGCTGTTGGAATACTTTTGCCATATGTATCTTTTACCTCACAGCATGTCAGTGCCACAGTAATACACCTAAAATCCTTGACTTTGCAAATGGTTCAATAGTGTATGAGAAAAACTATCAATTTCTAGATTTTTATAATGCAGTAAATTCATGCCTGTCGCACACCCATTCTTTTTCAATTTGTTTCAAGAGGAAAAAAAGCCTGGCAACAGACTGCAAGCCTATAATTAAAGGGGTTGGAGGAGATTCAAGCAAGATCTTGAACAGTTAGACAAACAATAGAGTTGTTCAAAAATAACCCAAGCACACACACATTCACGGCATGTTACTATGGTTTCATTGTATTATATTTAATTATCTCTAACATTTTCTTCGCTCTCAATGAAGAAAAAGTAGTGTACTGAAAATGAGCCGAGTACAACTACTTCATATTGTTTACTTTTGATGTTATTGATATGACCTGCAAAATGACAGGATTCAAGAACCATGGCTTCAATTCCACCTCCCTTCAGTTATAAAATCAACTTAACATATAAATCTGTAAAGCAAGCGTTGAGTGTAGATGGTTGGAAGGGGAGTTGAAGAAAGGGGTAGCAGTGGGGGATAGAATGAGATGATATGATAAGGAAGAATGAAAGGGGTATTATCATTTGGCTGGAACTTTCAATTACAGCAAATTGTACGTATACCTTATTGATTGGGTTATGGTGATCGAATACATTAGCTCTTCTACACTTCGCTTTGTTTTGTTACAGAATAGGTAAGATAAATGTGCCGGTTGAGAGCAGGGAAAGTATAGCTAGGACACCGGGGTTAAATTTGTCTTACAAAATGCCAAGTCCTCTTCAATGAGTCAAAGTCCATTTACTGCTCTGGGGCACTGGGATTATATTTTTAAATCAGAGATAATAGTGCCCCCTACTGGCCCTCTAAAATGACTTCTAGAATCATCTGGTCTTCCATCCATGGACTGACTTGAATTTACCTTCAAAAGTAAGCCAACAGTAGAATGCACGGTAAGGATGGATTAAGTAAAGAAAGTCAGGAAGGCTAAAAGGAGGGTAAGATCAAGTTCAAGTATTTTCTCTAGCACATGAGAGAATTGGAATATGCATGAGGCTGCTATTAGGTTACTGTAGCTGCTTTAAAGGGCTGAGCTGCATACAGAGAGGAAACTGATAGGTAACAGAATGGTCTCTCTCCTTTGACTGGCTGCCCTGAGGAGTGTCTGTGACACTAGTGGTAGACAAACATGGAGAGTGTTCAGTGAATTGTTATTTGCCTCTTTTCCGTCCAAGGTGACGCTGTGTTTCAAGAAGGCAAAGTTGTCAGCTTGTTAAAATTTCATAAAACTCTTAGCGGATTGAGGGGAACTTCACTGTCCCGTGTTAAAAGTTTGAACAATGTTTTAGTATTATTTTTGTAATATGATATTTTAGTGTAGCCCATAAGTCTTTGGACATCAAAGACTGCGACCCATAGACATCACCAGACGATGGGGTATGTTCCCTGGTGATGCTCTGTCAGCCCTGTACTATTTTTCTCCAAGTTTTTGACTTGCCATTGCTCTGGTATTTGTTGATGTTTGTCTTATTAGTACACAATACTTTTTCCAGACCTCTGCAGGCTCTTTTTTGTATTTTGTTTAGGCCATCCAGGTTTTGTCATATCTCATTGCTGAGCTAAGCAGCGTGTTACTTCTTAAATATGTACCAAATAATAGATTTTGGCACACCTAATGTTTTGGCGATGTCTCTAAATGATTTATTCTCTTGTATCTGCATCGTAATGGTCAGCTTTGACTTGCATTGAGACTTCTTTGGTCCTTTGATTGTCAGATGACAGCCATGGACTATGTGCAAATGCACAACCTAGAATGAAGACATAACATTGACAGATCTCTATTGCATGCAATGATGATGCAAACACTTATTATTAGAGAAAACTGTGATGCTTTTTTGGTCCCCTTAAACGGGGGGGGGGACTATGTGCAAATGTGTTGTTATTTCTAAATAGTTAATGCAATATAAATGCAAGTACCATTCATTTAGAGCAGACTTTCTTTAACCCTAATCATCATTGTGTCAATGTATCCTGGGGCAAGAGCCAAAAATCTGTCACCATCCAAATATGTATTCATTGCACTGAATGTGTGTATTTGTGGCAGTAAGACTGGGGTAAATAAGTGTCTGTATGGTATGTCACTGTAGTGTCTGTGTGAGTGTGTGCAATACATGCATCGTGGCAAATGAATGCATTTAAAGGTAGTGGAGCCAAAGTGATCTACAGATACACCGATCAGCCATAACATACAGGTGAAGTGAATAACACTGATTAACACTGGCAAGTGAACATTCTGTCCTCAATCTTGATGTGAAGCCGAAAAAATTGTCAAGTGTAAGGATCATGGGCCAAACTGTGATGGCTAGATGACTGCGTCAGTGCATCTCTAAAACTACAGCCCTTGTGGGATGTTCTGGGTCTGCAGTGGTCAGTACCTATCAAATGTGGTCCAAGGAAGGAAAAGCAGTGAACTGGCAACAGGGTTAATGCTAGTACTGATAGAAAGGTGTCAGAACATACAGTGCATCGCAGTTTGTTGCATATGGGACTGTCTAGCTGCAGACCAGTCAGGGTGCCCATGCTGTCCCCTGTCCACTTACGAAAGCGCCTACATGGGGCACATGAGCATCAGAATTGGACCAAGAAGCAATGGAAGAAGCTGACCTGGTCTGATGAATCACACTTCCTTTTACATCATGTGGATGGCCGGGTGCGCGTGTGTTGCTTACAAGGATTATACATGGCACCAGGATGCACTATGGGAAGGAGGCAAGCCGGTGAAGGCAGTGTAATGCTTTGGGCAATTTTCTGCTGGGAAACCTTGGGTCCTGCCATTCATGTGGATGTTACATTGACACATACCACCTACCTAAGCATTATTGCAGGTAATGTGCACCCTTTCATGCCAACAGTATTCCCTGATGACATTGGCCTCTTTCCGCAGGATAATGCGCCCTGCCACCAAGCAAATATGGTTCAGGAATGGTCTGAGGAACACAACAATGCGTTCAAGGTTATGACTTTGCTTATAAATTCCCCAGATCTCATCCAATCGAGCGTCTGTGTGACGTACTGGACAAACAGGTCCGATCCATGGAGGCCCCACCTTGCAACTTACAGGACTTAAAGGATCTGCTGCTAACATCTTGGTGCCAGATACCACAGCACACCTTCAGAGGTCTTTGTTTTGGCGGCAATAGGGGAACCTACACAGTATTAGGCGGGTGGTCATAATGTTATGGCCATTCGGTGTATGTCTCCATGGTGTCTTTTACACCTTATACACAACCTGCATATATGAATCCAACATAACCATACTTCAGCTATTCATATACAACAATTACAGTAAATCTGGGTATTTACTGAAGATACATTTCTAATACAACACCACTAGGACATGTAATTTCACAGCTTGAACAATTATTCATAATCACACATTTATATTGGGAGTGAGATTTTCAACTCTACTGACATTACAGAGTGGGAATCACAGCATTAATGGTATTTATAAAGGCTGTACAGATAACATTCATTTCAACTTCCATTGGGCCTTTATGTAATCTCATCAGCATACACTTAAGCATGTACATATCATGCTTACTTCAGTGAACTGGATTTTCTGGGGATTTTTTTTCAGCTTATGAGGTCTTTATAAGATTGTGTCTAATTGGTTGGAGAGGCAGCATGGCTTCATAGTTCCAACAGCCTAATGCAGTCTGTATCACAATTGGAAAATTATCAATCTACAAAAGGCATTTGTATATGGACTGGTAATATCAGTTAAGACTCATTTCTAAGATAATACATTTTATTGACTGCTAAAGTCAACAAGTGGAGTATTAAGAGGACCTTTTTTCTTCCCTTCAAAAACCAAGTGTCAGTATCTTCAATGTTACAGCCATAATGTGAAACAGAAATCTCAAAACAATAATGTGGCTTTCAATCATATCGAATTGAACATAATCAAACAAAACTGATCTGTATAAAAATGTTGAGTCAACCTAAAATATCAAGTGAATCAGTTCCAATAATAGATTTTTTAAACACACATTCTTGAGTTGTCTGTTTTTTACATTCTATTTTGCCTGATGAGAATGTGTTGGGTTAATGGAGAACTTTAGCTCAGCAATTTCAAATTTTTATGTCCAGCATACCTAGCTATTTAAGATATACTGAGTTTCTCTACACTGTGTATTACCACCTTTTATACAGAAAACAGTGAGTGTGTGCTGCCTATCCTTTAAACATGCTGTGTAAATGGAGGTGGGAGGTGGGTGAATCCCTTTTATGGGCATCGATGCAGTAATTGTACTAATATTGTTATTGTAATTTTGTTAGATGCCAATTATCTGTTTCCAGGAAGTGAAGTCAGGTGAAATGACAACAAGGGAGATTAGTGTTAATGTAACTTCATTTGGGTCGATATTCATTGATAATATAACCTTGATTATAAAATTCAAAACATGCCACATGGCCTTGCTTTAGAAGGCTAAATGGTAGTACAATACCCCTAGCAGCATCCACAGACACCAGAAACACATAAATTCCCCCCTTTCTCCTAAATAAACAGATGATCTGGAATTCATATAGCTCTATTTGGTTAGTATTACAGTAGTTTATGTCACGTCCCCGCCTCCGTGATTCCGCGGAGGTGGGTCCTCACCTCCCTGAGCAGAGATCGCGCACCTGTTCATCATTATCTACTCCCACATCTGTCCCCAATCTACCATCACACACTTGTTTCCACTCGCCTCCTTACCAACCGTATTTCTACGGATCCCTGTCAATTCTTCCCTGCCGGATCATGGTCTTCATTCACGTGCGCCTCTGTGCTACTAGCAAGCTTATTTCCTGTTCATTCGACTCTCCCGTGTACCGACCTTCTGCCCGTCTCCGACAACTCTGCCTGCTACCTGCCTGCACTTCTGCTGTCAGCTCGTGTACCGACCTCCTGCCCGACGCACTGTCCCGCGTCTTCTCCAAGGAGGAGTCGTGTGCCCTACCCGACGCAATTCTTCCCATGGGTTGTGTAATCGGTGCAGTTTTGTGGAAAGTCGAGGAGGCAGTGAAGGCAGCCCTCCTGCACAACCCTGGATGGGGAAACGACCCGCTGGCCGTCTGTTTGTCCCAGAATCTGTTCGGTCAGCAGTGCTGGAATGGGCGCATGCGTCCAAACTGACATGCAATCCTGGGCTAGATCGAACAATGGCGTTTTTCAACAGGCGCATTTGGTGACCTGCTATGCGGGATGAGAGAAAGTAGGCTTGAGAAACTTAACACAACACAGATGTACTAACTAACTCTGAGCAGAGGTGTAAAGATAGGACACACGTCCTGTCCATGCCTCCTGCTAGGAGTTGTCCATGTGACTGTCACAGGCTTGAGGGATAGGACCATTGACCATATGCTGGAACATCTCATACAAGGGTCATTTAGGCCTTTCTTATTGGAGGGTATTTGGCTGGGTTTGACACTTGGCCGCCTCCTTTTTATTAGGTATAAGTACTGTGGAACTTCCTGTATTCTTTGGAGAGGGAGAGAGTGGGAACTATGTACTGTTAACATCGGAAGTCTCATGCAGAAATAAAGGCTCTCCCCTGACTTTTTGGTTGCATAACTTTTGTTCTTGGACATCACCGGAACAGGAAGCTAACAGGGAAGAAACCCAGAAATACATCTCCGCCTGCCCCATATGCCCCCAAAACAAGTGTTCCAACTGGCCCAGCTTTGGTCTGCTGCGTCTCCTACCCATTCCACGCCGCCCCTGATCCCAACTGTCCCTTGACTTTGTCGATTTGCCCTCGTAGCCGACGCGGCACCGGTCCCTCTAGGTGCCCTGGATAGAGTACGCCTACAACACTCTACCCACGTCTGCCACGGGCATTTCCCCATTCTAGTGCCTCTTCGGCTACCAGCCCCAGCTGTTTCCATCCAGGCTCACATCCGCTTCTGCCACCGCACCTGGCATTGTGCCAGAGCCACTCTGCTTCGGTCCCTTGGGAATTACCAGACATGCGCCAACTGTCGCCGCATGACAGCCCCAACCTACTCCATTGGGGACAAAGTGTGGCTGTCCACTGAGGACCTGCCCCTGCAGATCGAGTCCCGTAAGCTTTCTCCTCGGCACATCGGTCCATTCACGGTAGACCGGGTCATCAATCCGGTTGCGGTACAGTTGAAGCTGCCTCCATCCCTCAAGGTCCACCCTACCATCCATGTGTCCTGCTTATAACCCGTCCGTATCAGTCCACTTTTCCCTCCTCCACGTCTGCCCTCTCCACGGATTATCAATGGGGTGCCTGCCTTCACCGTTCGGCGCATCCTGGACTCCAGGCGCCGGGGTCGCGGACTCCAATACCTGATGGATTGGGAGGGTTACGGCCCCTTGGAGCGCTGCTGGGTTCCCCGTCAACAGATATGGGACACAGAGCTGATCAGGGGCATCCATCGCTTGCGGCAAGGCGCCCCGGGTAGTCCGCCTGGAGGCGTCCGTCGGAGGGGGGGGTACTGTCACGTCCCTGCCTCCGTGATTCCGTGGAGGCGGGTCCTTGCCTCCCTGAGCAGAGATCACGCATCTGTTAACATGAGTCAATCAGCCTCCGCGGATCTGCGGAAGACGAATAATTGTGTACTTGTATTCATTGATACCGAATGATTATTTTTTTTCTTACCGGTTGGCGGCTAATTTCAGTGAAGCGATGGATGTACGGTTTGTTTTCCTACGTGCATCACAGCCTATGTAAGAAAAACACCAAGTTGCACCTAAAATGGTGGCCGTTACGCACTCCATGTAATCGAGCTAAGTGCATCTGCTGTTTAGAAGTCTAATCTTCCGCAAACTATGTTGTACTAGGTCATCTGATGCCTGGCATCCAATAGCAATTCAGATAAGTTCTCCCAGGGAATTACAGGGGCTATGACACGCTCGTCATTAGAAGTGGACACCCCTTACCCATCCTACAAACTATGGAGTATCAACACAGACTTGCTTCGCGTTCATTCCTGCATCGCTTTCATTCCGAAAAAGGACATTATAGATCAATGTTTTAGACAAGATTTGAACAGGCAAAAGTATTTAGAATATGATAATTTGTATGGAAACAGTATCAGGATGCAATGCATAAGCGTAATGGCCAGACAGCTCCAACAGCTCAGAGATGTGAACTATCCACATACGAAGTAAGTACATCGCATTTATGAATAATGGTATCCTACAGCATCGTTTGTATATACAAAAAATTATGTAAAAATAATTATTCTTTCTACATGGTATGGGTATGTTATTGGTTTTCTTGGAAAAACATGGTCACTTGATTGTACAGTTCATAATTTACTCTTTCCCAACAGCAATACCGATCTCTTGCTTCCTTCTAGTGGCCGTTAGGTGTATTGCGGTATAATCTTTCTAAATGATTTTATAAGGGTTTATTTCTAGGTAGAGGAACTGACTTTTATTGGGGTGCCTATATTTTTGACCTTCTATTATTTATTTTATTCATTTATTTCAGCCTAAAAAACTGTCATATCACTATAATGGCATGGAAATATCAGAAAATAACAGTCATACAAAACTTCATAAATATTTAAAAAATAAATTAGTATACACTATTGCAGAAATTTTTATCGTAAAACTTTTTTTTGCCATTCTAAGAGATGAGGTTTCAAAATAGTGTCCCAAAAAGCTTTTGTTTTCTTTTTATAGCCAAAGGGGTTGTGATGACCAGAATACATCACAATAGATGAGTTCTGTTACAGAAATGATTCTAGGACCCAAAATGTGCAAGTAGTGAAATCCGGCCTAAAATAGCCTGGATTGTACTGGGTTAATCATCATCCGCTCCCACACCCACACCTGTCCCCAATCTGCTATCACACACTTGTTTCCACTCGCCTCCTTACAAACAGTATTTCTACGAATCCCTGTCAATTCTTCCCTGCTGATCATGGCCTTCATTCGCGTGTGCCTCTGTGCTACTAGCAAGTATATTTCCTGTTCATTCGACTCTCCCGTGTACCGACCCCCTGCCCGTCCCTAACTACTCTGCCAGCTACCTGTCTGTACTTCTGCCGCTAGCTCGTGTCCCGACCTCCTGCCCGTCCCTGACAACTTTACCTTCCACCGGTCAGTACCTCTGCTGCCTGTCTGTGTACCGATCCTCTGCCTAACCCCGATCACTCTGTCTGTCACTCCCCCCTTGCCTTTCCAATCCACGCTTGGGTTCCAACCCGCATTCCTGACAGTTTAGTTCTCCTTTAGGGAGGGAGAACTGTGAAATATTTTCAAACTGTTGATAAATATGGTAAGTGTAGGTAATATACATTTTTGACCACTGTGACCAGGGACACCAACAGGAATCCCAAGGCCCAGGACAAAATTTTACGTTTAGGACCCAAACCAAGGGCCAATTTTTTTATAAATTGCAATGATGTTACTGTTCATAAAACAGGTAATAGACGTTTATAGTTAAATGTTTTAGCTAGGTCACATTCAAATAATTTTGTTTTCAACACAGGTAATTTATTATGTCACATCTTTTAAATTCATAACCTACTCAGTCACAAACAGCCATTACTTAACTGCTACATATATTTTTACGTTCTCTTTAGAATTTGGCTTTCCATGTCTCTGCTCCTGGTTCTATGTTATTCTTAGCTAACGTTAGCTAAGGGTTCCTGATTGGTAGCTATCGAGATCTAGTCTAAGTCTTTCGCTTCTTTGTAGTTTTCATAGTGTATGCTGTAACAGAGAACGGAGGAATTGTTAGTTTGTCGTGCTGGTCTCTAGCTGCCATTATTGTTTCTTACAGTAAATTAACTTCGCTCCCGTTGGTGAAACGGGATTGCTGGAACAGGACTGGTTGGAAATGTGTTGCAGCTGTTGTTAGGGTGTCTATCTGATTGCTTGTTGGTGTTAGGGTAACACTATAGTTGGCTGTCTGTGAAATAAAAAATAAAAAAGGTTGAATCATAACTATAGAAAAAAACAGCCAAGTGAAAAAACATGAATTCCTACATCAATGCAATTCTTCTGTTTCATATCTGTAACTTTCTTGATAGTACTAAATACCAAGATTGACTGACTAATAAATAATTATATTTAAGCCAACCAAATGGGTTGGCAACCAAATAAAACGTGGAAAAGTTGAAGGAGAGTGAATACGTTTAAGAGCCGCTGTAGAGATTGTGATTTTTTTAAAATCCTCATGTTCAGGAGAAGTTGAAATCCCCATCCTCCTGCTACCCTGAGCATATCTAATCCTTTCCACCTCACTGTCTTGATTTATACCTGCCATATATCTTTCAATTCTGCTGTAACATGTAATCGTGTTTGAATATTGAAGCTTTATATCTGCTAATTTCCCTAACATTACGGGTTAAAGATAAACTGTCTTTCCAGTAGTAATATTATAGTTGATTGATTGAATATGTCTTTCCATAGTAGTGCTAGTAGTGTTTTATGTTTTTTTTCAGGTCACTGTTGCCGTAATAGATTGAGGGCCGTACATTTAACATTTACATTTGAGTCATTTGGCAAGCACTCTGATCCAGTGCGACTTACAAGAGCAATTAGGGTTAAGTGCCTTGCTGAAGTAAACACTGACAGATTTTCACCTTGATGGCTTTGGGATTTGAATCAATGACCTTTCAGATACTTGTCCAACATTTATTTTTTGGCTGGATTCGCTAACTCCTGCTGTATTCTACAAAACCTGGCCTAGAATCCTTTTTTAAAGACTAATATTTTATTGACTTGAGGAATCAGAAGGAGACCGGTGTAGTGGAGGCTGAAGTGAAGGGTGGGGATGTGTGTTGAACCCTGTACACAGTATCTGAATGGAGATGGGATTATTTTAACTCAACCACAACTTCTAGACATCTTAAATCAAGGCTGTATCCTAACTTGAGCTGAAAATATTAAAATAATATACATAACTGCTACAGCTGAACTTGTGATATCTACTGGAATTTAGTGGTTTGTTGAATGAATACAGAGGTTTGGAAAATATATTAACCCCTTCACTTTTTGTGTTATAGATTTAATTTCTAACTTTCAGGTTTTATTTTAGAGCTGTAAAATAAATCTGGCACACGGATTATCTCCTCCACCAAAACTGTCCCATGGCTAAATGTAGTTGCTTCCAACTGTCCTAGAGACTATAGCATCCATAAATCACTTGTATTTTGGACAATTCCTAAATAATGAGATCTAGCTGATACCCGCTTCCCATAACAAACCAGGTAAGCTATTGTGAAGAAGGGATATGCAAGTAGATTTCCTCTGATGTCATGTTTCACTGTTACTTCCTGATTCTCTGGAGGATTGCTAATCCCATGAAAGGCAGCATAGCCGCAGTGATTTTCTAGAGCTGCTGTATTGTACTATACAGTTGCACCATGCTATGGTTTACCTCAATAAAAGAGGGAGGGACAGGGAGTTGAAAACATTGGCCTAGACATCTATTGACAGCATTTGTGTAGAATATAGGAACTCTGGGGGAGTCTAACAGAAAGTGCAAAGACTGCCTAATGTTAACCGGGAACATTTCCAGGACATTGGCTAAGATTAAGTTCTAGTTAGCTGTTTATCTTATATACTTCAAATAATCTCCAAACATTGTAATGCAATTACTGGTGATCTAGTAGTTACGTTTGCATGAACACTTTATTTTTCCCAGAAAACTTGCTTTCTTCATTAAAAGTAAAAAGGAGGCTGGTTGATAGATGTAGATGTAGTAGTCAATGGATGATTCATGCAGGGACATTCGAAGGGTGCACAATGATAAAAGTTATGTTAAGAAGGTTTATTTGAAAAGATACTGAATGGCCTTTTCTCGTTAAATATGTTTACACAGCCAGAATTTTACTTAATGGAAGACCACATATAGGGATAGACTAAACAATTTAAATTAATATACAATACATTAAGTGGTGAGCATGTGAGATTAAGGAACATAAGCGCTAAGAGTAAACCCTATGTATACAGATTTGTTGTAGTAGTATTGTGCAGTTATATAAATCATTACATTATATAAACATGTATACATATTTTCATTTTATATATTTTGGGGCAGTCTGTATAGGTGAACTGCATTCTCCCTATTGAGCACTTCTGGCTGTTATGTTCTCTATTGCTGGATCCTAAAAGATGATATGTGGAATGTTTGGGGGGTAACCTCACATAAAAAACAAGCATGACAGGTGGAAATTAACGAGTCACAGAACAGTGGAAATGATTTTGGGCTCTTTATTTTAAACAAGAACCCAGTAATAAGCAAAAACTGAAAAATCCATTCAACAAGGCAAAATCACTAATTAACTGAACATCTTGTTACTGTAGTTCTGACCGGTAAAACATGCACCAAAGCCATAAATATAGGCATTATTCAGGAGGCTCTGCAACTTCATAGTATGGTTTTCTTTTGCACGTGTCTCCCTGGCCAACTGGAGGTCATACTAAAATTAAACTGTTCCTCTCAACCGGCATCATTCTCTCATCCTCCCTGACTACCCAGCCTGGCCTGGTTTTAAGGGTAGAGAAACAAGTGTAATTAGTGTTAACAGTTGTAACCACTAGTTCTCTGCCTGTACTCACCAGGCCAACCAAACTCTCACATTATGTAGTGCACTTCCTTCGAGAAGGCCCCCATGGATCAAAAGTAGTGCACTATAAAGGAAAAGGTGCTACATAGAAGGTACTCTCTTAATGCTTGAGATCTTCGACTCTGTCAAACAGACTGTATAGGCTTGTTCAGGCTTCACACCCACTGTTGTAAAGTAGCACTTTATTGGGTTATTTTCTATCTGACATGACCCGTTTACCGTTTATTAAGAAGAAAAGAATGTCTCCACTGCTACCTTACATTTCTTAAATTATTGTATATAGTTTTCCTTTTTTATTCACCTTATTTATTGAATTTTTATGCTAACATCGGCCCAAAAGAAAATAGCTATGCAGGTATGTCTCAAACGTTTTCATCTCACTGCCAATAGAGTAACACTTTACAACAACTTGTTTTCAATTGTGCCTCACAGCAAACCTCACATCTCACTCCAGAATGTATGTCAAAACACGCTGAACAGAGGCCAAAAACATTCTATGTGTGTGTCTTTCGGTGCTACCCCAGGGTCAAAGGTTACTGTTTAACCTTTTTTGCTCTCGCTGTAACGCTAGCTTAGCCACTGTTGGTATCAAAAAACGACTAGGCACGAGCCTCCTCCTTTGATCTGTCAAAAGCGTTTACAGCTTCTTCTCTCTCTCTTCCCCTCTATTCTTCCCTCTTGACTCTCTCTCGACCTCCTGGGTTTTTCTCATGATTCATCTTTGTTCTCGTCTACTGCTCGAAGGCACTGGTTCTGCTCTGCCTCCTCTCCCTCCCTCTCTGTCTATATTTTTAACACTTAAAGTGTGACCTCGCTCTGTCTATGTGTGCTTTTCTGCATTTAAAGCACAGACTTCTCCTATTTGTCTGGCTCTAGAAGTCATACAATCTCATTAAAGGCATTGTAAAACTGTGAGCCAGGTGCTGCTCTGGCTGGGATGATGTTTCTCACTACGCTCCAAATCCAGAGGACATGAGGTTCAAAATACAGTAAAATGGCTATGTTGTATAAACCAGTATGTTTCTCCTGAACTGTAAATATTTTATAGATGTGTTGCTGCCACATTGTGCGATGCTCTCTTCATGTAGTATTGGTATTTGTGAGTATGTTTACTGTTATATTTGTCAAATGTGTTGTCTGTGTTAGCTGTCTTGCCTATTTTATTTACTTTCAATTCCGTTACAATTTCCTTTGGCCATGCCATTATTTAAAATACATTTGTTATTTAGCAAATTTGACAAGGTATGACCAAAAAAACATTATTTTTATTAATATCCCTGAGCAATTTTGGGCTAATGTACTTGCTTGGTAAAATAAAGGATTAAAAGACGCATGTCATACTCACATACTCATCTGTCATAATACATTCTTTCATACAGGATAAGGTTGCATTTTCATTCACAAATGAAATCAAGCTTATTCTGTATTTCAATGTTTCTGTTTTACTAACCAATACACTTCACAAAAGGCTTTGAACCACTCCTTGGACTAAGAATTTATTTTACAAACTTAGCTGTCTAATTACTATAGAGCAATTGACCTGTGACGTAAGAGCATAGTTGTGGCCACTGTCTACAATGTTAATGACTGTACCGTGACTTGCTCTGAGTCACCCTTACATTCATGTTCCTTCTCCTCACGGCTCCCTCTCTGTCTTAATTTTGCTACATCTCCATCTCTGGTTGCCTTTCACTCTTTCTGTTCAGGGGTCTGTGCTGTACAGTGCTGAGAGATTGTGCGGTAGCGGCGATGGTATACTGTGTAGGGATTTTTGGTGCAGTGCAGCAGGCAGTATTGTAACGCCGCCTCTGTTTCACTCTCCTTCTCCCTCTCTCTGCATGTTTGCCTTTTTTGGGGCCGCCGTTTGATAGCTATGGAACAACTCCAGACTGTTTAGTTTCCTTCGCATCCATCATGCTCGGCGGGCCCACAGTTTTGCCGTCTTTCATTCCATGGCCTGGCTACTTTCACAGCTTTGTCAGAAATGTTTTTGAATATATTCTTTAGAGTTGTTTATTTTCTTTATAATTTAGAGAATTTTGTTGGGAGTCAGCATGTAGTTTTGCATGTAGTCTGTACATGGGTGTGTCTCAATATGAGACCTGAAAATGAGGAGGGTAAAGGTACATTGCAGGTGGTACTGCAAACAAGTGTCTGTGAGAAAGACTGGGAGACTACAAGAGAGTGAGCTTGCTAGACATAGATATTACTAGACAGAGTGCTAGACTAAGAGACACTATAGATTCTGTTGAACAGCACGCCTTTTAATACAATATGATATGCTGTGGCATGTTAGCACGAGATGGCTCTCTGGTAGAAAGAAACAGTGTTTTTGAAAGGAACTAGTAATAGTTTGTTTTTCATTTCAATTTCACCGGAGGCACATATTTTCTTAGTACCCCTCTAAAACCCAGCATATTAAAATTACTATGATCGTTTATTTGACCGATTTTTCAAAAGGATACTGCTTATAAACACTAACAATGCTTTAGGACTACAATAAAATAATCCAAAATAAAAATACTTGCGGCTAGAAAACGACATTTTGTATTGCTAATGGTTCCATAACGGGCTGACAACCAAAAGAGAACCAATGTTACACAGACAGCAATAGCTGGAATGATGAGTTGTATTTACATAAGTTACCTTCACCTCTGGTTCTGACTCAAACATCAACAAAAACCTCTATCCTATGGGCATTAAACATTGTAAATTGCCAACAATTGGTCTGCCGTGTGATGGCAGAGATAGCTTAAAATATACCTGAAATTATAAAACCATTACCCCGTATAAAGTCATTCCTTAATATACGAAAGAAGTTCACCAAGCAGCGTAGGAATTTCCCAACAGACACGACGGTTATGTCGTTGCTGTTTGCTCCGGCCGTGTTGCCCCGAAAATCCTTGCAAGCCCTATGGCCACCAAAGGCCTTTGTGCCTATGCTACTGTCAAAATCTTGCGGTCTGTAGTTGGTAGATCGCAGCTGAGAGCAACCACAAGAACGGACAACATGCAGTTAAGCAAACTAGCTAGTTATCAGTAAACGTATCTGGTTATCAATAAACATATCTGTTTAGGAACGTGCGTTAATGAGAAAATGGGGTGTGGGAAAATTCTGAACTCCAATGGGAGAATACTTATTGGTTGAGAGTTCCGGGAATTAATGTTTGGTTAAACATCTCTAGACATGGCAGTGTTTGTGGTGAATTTTTTTTTAAGACTAAATATGCCACTACATTTGTTTATTTAGGTTGTCCTCATTTGCACAGTGCATTGCGATGTTTACCTTGTGGTTTACTTTTGTGTAACTAAGGTAATGTTAGCCTTCTGGCTAGCTATCCTTAATGTTGCTGTTTGTTGTCATGTGAATGCTCTCAACTAAAACTTATGAAATGAAACACAATGAAAAAATCCAGAATCTATATAAAATTTGACGGAGAAGTAGATGTAATTTCAAGGAATAAAACATGGTAGTTAAACTTTTTATGTGGAAAAAAACATCAGTAATAATAAGTTATTATTCAAAGTATGATATTAAAAAGTGAATAAGGTATGTTTTTATGTTATGCATGCTTTTATCCTATCAGCAATTCAAGTTTGTATGTTCCAAGTCCTCTTATTTCACTCAATGGCCTTTGTGCACTGGTGTGTGTCCTTGGTGCCCTAAAATTTTTTGCAACACTGAAGCCAAAATGGCCTTGCCCCTAAAATGATGAAATTCCAAGCCTGACACACAATAATTAACATACAAATGTAAATTTCATTCCAACATTATTGTCAAATAATTTTAAGAAAGGGTACTGAAATATTACAAGCTGCAATCATTTGTTCATCAAACTGGCATTTCCCTCTTTGGCTGATGCAGCAAAGCAGTCCCAACCCATAATGCCACTACTTTACATGGTATAAGGTTCTTCTCTTCAAAGGCGTTTTATTTTCGTCAAAACATGGTGTCTGACATTGCAACCGAACAGCCCTAATGTTGTCCATCTGGCCAGAGCACAGTTCCAATAGTTTTGGTCTATACCCATGTGTACCCAGTCCTGTCTTGATAATCTCTTTTGAGAGCAGAGGCTTTTTCTTTCCTGACCTCCTATGTAGGCCAGGTTTGTGGAGTGTCTTTCTGACAGTTGAGTCATGTACTTGAACATTGATTGTGACAAGAGAGGCCTGAAGATCCCTTGATGTTAACCTGGAGTTCTTGAGAGTCTTTAATGGAAATGGCTTTGTAACCCCTCCCATTCTCATGGAGATATCAGTTGCATAGAGTTACAAAGAAAACAGTTTGGTGTGACTTGTTAAATTGTGTTACCTTTATCAATGAATGTGTTTGGAATTTAGCAGAAATAGTTATGTGTCCCAATATGTAAAAAGACAGCTTTCCTGGAGTTGTACTTACTTTTTCATGACTGTAGGACAGCCTGTTGTTCTGGAAAAGATTTGTCCGTAATAGATACTAAACTTTTAGATTTCTGAAAGGCAAATAGAAACTGGTTATAAATTAAACAAATGCTTTGAAGTGACTAATTTGGATATGCTTGCTCGCATTTGTGCTACAATGCTGATTGTCCCACACAACATCATTTATTGTTACATTAAAACCCAGAAGGAAACAAACAACATGTCATAATTATTTTGTACATTCATTGTTTCTGAATTTAAATGTAATCCAAGAATCAATTATCTATTTTGTATTTTTGCTGGTAATGTAACAGATTTTTGCTTCTTGCTAAGGAAGTTGATAGGATGTTCTTCCCTGTCCCACTCCTTTGTCATCACTGTGCCAATGCCCATCTCAGATGCACTGGTCTGCATGATGAATGGTAAACTCTCTCTGATTGGCCTTTGTTGGTTGTGTTGATGAAGGGAGAAGCCACTGAAGAGAAGTTACAACATCTGTTTGTAGTTCCTGGCCAGCCACAAAAAGGCTTTGTCCCTGGGTCTTCGTAACGGGCCATGGAAATGTACAAACTGCCCCACTGATTTGGAAGGGCAGGGCCCATTACTGACAATGGCTGCATAGGGCCCCTGCTAGTATGCCTTAGTCAGATCCAAGCCTTCAAATTTGAACACTTTGCTAAGCCTCCAGAAGTCCAAACAGAACTGGAGAGAGACATCTGGATTCTGCACCACCACCATTGGATTGGACCATGAGCTGAAGGATTATGTCTATAGCCTGAAGTGGGGGGGCACCAGCTCCCTTACCTCCCGCCATTCATTAGAGGCCAGGTCCTCATGGGGATGCCATTCCAAGAGGTTTTAATGGGAGCAGGAGGTTCCTGCCTGCTCTTGATTTGGTTTATGTGGCACATTGCTCCATCTGGCATCACCCCAAAGGCAGTGGATGTCACCAGCAAGAATGGGGAGAACCATGTCTCTCATTTTTCATACCCAGCTATACAATATGAACAGCTCTCTGATGTCTGTCTTGCAGGTGGCCATTTAAAGGCAAACTGCTTCTTGCTACTGGGTGACATAGTCCGTTCATGGTCCCATAATGTACATTCTGATCCTTGCAGGTCACCACCATGATAAGGAGCAGAGCCCAGGGTGGCTGTTGAGGAGCTGTCTATCTTTTCCAATATGTTCTTGGCAGCCAGGTGACCAGCTGGGTGGTGTCTATGGGGGAGCTGCAAAATTGTCATGGGCTTCTGGCGAGGGGCCACAAACTGCTTGTCATCTTCCCGTTGTTGCATTCAGTAGTAGAGGAGGCCATTTGGGGACCAGGAAGAAGGTAGAGGGCAATATATAGAGTAAAAATATATATAACTGATAGTATGTATTTCTACATGAGGTCAACAAATCAGTGTTTCTACATGCGTTCAACAAGTTTAGCAGTGTTTACATGGGGGGGCTCAGACCCATCCTTAGGAATGTGGAGCCATGGGAACCATACGATGAAGACGTTAAAATGTCATAGGGAACCATCTCTTGAGGTATAGCACATGTGGCACATTTCCTGTTTGACCAGTATAAAGACCCATGTAACCCTTTGTTCGATGATTCTATACTGATTCAGCTCATGCTGCTGAATAGGTTAAGATCCCGGTACCGTATTAATAAATTCTTGCATTAACCCTTCCACTAGGCTTATCTTGCATACTTCTTTTA